>CM041777.1:266752850-266876014 GCA_023374045.1 Limonium bicolor | reverse complement strand
ACGACACTCAGTCAGTTATTGATAGTGTTGACGATGCAAGTAGGGTGCAGACATTTATGCTGGGTTGCATGAAGAAAAATGACGAGGGGTATATGTGTTCCCGCAGAGCGAGACTGCTGAGTTGGTTTCAAAGATTGTAAGTATTATTTTTTAAAAGTTGTCGTTTACTAATTAGTAAGTTCATTTCTAATATTTTTGTAATTTAAAATATTCTGGATCTACTGAGCGATGGGAGATGGTTCCGGCCCCTCCGTCTCAGGATGATCGACTGAATAAGGCCCTTGGGCAAAAGGATCATCCAGGGCGAGTGCGGGGGCTAGGAGGGGAAGTTCGCCAAAAAGACGTGTTTCCTTCGTCTCGATCGAGAGTATCACAGGATGAAATGATAGAGAGAATGGTAGATGCACGGGTGCAGGAGCGGGTGCAGGAGCAGGATAGACGTCACGCTGAGGAGCGTCAAGCCTACGAGGAGCGCCTGCGAAGACTAGAGGCTTTAGTATTGGGCCAGGTACATACTCCTACACCGACACCTACTCCTACACCGGTGTCTGCTCCTACCTCGATGGCGGATACATCGACAGTGGCCGCGTCTCCTACACCGGCACCTACTGCTAGACCGACGTCTGCTCCTACCACGACGTGGATACTCTGATGGTCGATGATCCTACACCGACGTCTGCTCCTACCACGACGACGCGGATACTCCGATGGTCGATCATCCTGCACCTTCTTCTTCTACCAGAGACACATTTCCTTATCAAAACCTTCCGGTTTGTTCTTTTTCCTCCTTAGTTTTTTAACATTACTTTTAAAACAATATAATTTTATTACCTTACTTACTGTTGTGAGTTGATGTAGGTGGCTAAATCATGCCATCTGTTTCAAGTGTTGGATGGTGAGACTGTGCATGTTGCATACGGTTGGGTTTTAGCGACCGGACCGAACAGTATAGTACATTTCAAGCTCATCCCACCTCTTCACGCTCGTGTGATGGTAGACGACATTGTGCGAGGCCATGAGGACTCTTCACTTCCGTTGGAGTGGAATCAGTGGAGTAAAATAGGTCAAGCACAATCTTCAGTTGTTCCATGGCCATATTCTCTCGTTGATGTCAGTGACAAGATAAACTATTTACATGCTTATTGTTTAGTTTTTAACTTGACTGTTGACTAATATGTTTATTATTTAAATTTTGTATACTATTAGATTGATAAGGAGTTAAGACTGGTTAAGAAGAGGAAAGTGGATAAGGGGAAGGAAGTTGTGAAATCAAATGAGGAGAGTCATAGTGTGAGAAAGGAAGTGGTGAAACCTTTCGATATGACTGCTAGGAGATCCCCCATTATGACACCCAAGTATCTGAAGAAGTTTACAGCCAAACAAAAATGTTGTATGACTTTTTTCATGACGAGGCCGCAGTCTATCACCAACTTCAACATGAAAGTGTCTAAGCATGTTTTCCACTCCCCTGAGCCCAGAGATCTGATGATTAGCGTGAGCGATCTAAGAGAATTTTTGATGGGAGACTAACATCTCTGTGATTCAGGCCTATTGTGTGCAAGTATCTTTTAAATTATTAAATTATCTTTCATTTTTTAAGCTATTTAACATATCTTATGAAAAAATGTTGTTTAGGTGTTTGACTAGTAGACTGCTAGCGAGCAAGAGATTATATGTCATCTCTTTCTTGTGTCCGCAATTGATGTCAGCAAGTCAGACCGCATTGGATGAGCAAGGATGTGCACAGCACGTGAGGCGGGGATTTTGTACTGCGATGCGAATAAGAATCAAATATTTGCTGATCCCATATCATCAGATGTAAGTACACAATAACTGGAATTTTTTGCTTCCTAATTACATTATGTGATAAATTAAAAATATTGTTCTACAAAACATTCTTTGTTTTACATGGGTAGCAATCATTGGATGTTGATGGTGTTGTGTATCGACACCTCATGCGTGTTGATACTAGACCCATTGGGCGCTGAGGACCTTCGAGAGATCACTGTAGAGAAATATTTGAAGGAGTGAGCATTTAAAATTTTAAAGCATTTTGTATTTATTTTAAGCTTGTCCTGGATTATTGGCAATAAATGGCATCATTTTAAATGTTGTATTTATGCAGAGGCCATAAGCTTGGTTTAAGTGATGAGAAGAAACCATTCTCCATCTTGAACTTCCAATACATACGTGTAAGTAATCATTTAATTTATGCATGCATTTTTGTATTAAAGTTAAACGTTTAATTTCTTGATCTGTCTAAAGTTGGTAATCCATGGATGGTGTGATGACAGTGTCCTAAACAACCTGATTCACGGAGCTGTGGCTATTACGTGATGCGGTACATGTACGAGATTGTACAAAATATTGACACGTTTGATGATGACAAGGTAACCCATTAATCAAAGTTGTAGTTAAGTTATTGCATTTTAAATAAAATTGTTTGTTACTAATGATGGTCAGTTTCTTTTTATGGACAGATCATTTTTTTTTCACAAAAGCAAGGGGTCACGTATACCAAAGTGGATCTGGACTTTGTAAGAGATCATTTATCGCAGTTTTGGTGTAAAAATTACTTGAACGTTTCTTTGATCTTATCCCTAGCTAGTGTAGTTAGACTTACACTTTTGTTTGTGCTGAAGCAACGGTAGACTCTCAAAGTTTGTAAAGTTCAACTCTCTCTTATTTTTGAAAGTTTTGTTTGCAATTCATTTTCAATGTTGCAATTCAAACTGGCAACTTGGTTGGTCATATAGTGTGGTTGGTTATCAAAGGGCAATACCAGTTGGATGCCCTGTACAGGTTGTATATGCGATTGTAAATTGGGTTGTGTTGGAAAACACATTGTGGTAGAGGCTAAAAAAAGAAAAAAAAGGAAAAAAAACCACGGTTAAGTTAAAACCGTGCTTTTAAACTCAATGGAACGATGTTATAAACCATGGTTTAGTAGAAAACCGTCGTATAATGTATATTTTATACCACAGTTTCTATCCAAAAACGTCGTATAAAACCATTATATACCACGGTTATTAAGCCAAATCGTCGTATAAAATCGTCTGATTCCCGCGACACAATGGGCTTTAAACGACGGTCGTCGCAGAACCGTGGTTTATAATCTGCTTTTAAACGACGGCTCCGAACCGTGGTTTATAGCCATTTTCGATATACCACGCGAGTATATACCACGGTTCCTAACCGTGGTATATAGGCAAAATAACTGTGGTAAAAAACATTTTCTGCACTAGTGGATCGTATCTCTCGCAGAGCGAATCCCAGAAGACTTTAGGGTTGACACAGTAACGCACACCTTCAAGAACACTTGGCTCTAGAGTGTTCTTTATCCAAGAAACGACTAGCGAACATGACCGTTCCCAGGCGGCGCATCGAACTGTCTCCTCTTCTGCTGGTTTCTTTACCGCACCAGTGACGAAACCGTATTTATTCTTGGACTTGAGTGCGGTGATCATATCACACTTCCATCCCAAGAACCCAGTCCCGTTGAATTTCGAAACCAGTAGAAGACCTGGTTGCTCTGCCGCGTGAACGAAGATAGGGTCATTAACATCGATTGTTGTATTGCTACTCGTTGCCGGAGAAGGCGTTTCTAAGTCCTTGCCTTTGCTTGCATCGTCCGCCATGTTACGCCAGGAAACGAATCAATGCACTCGTGCTCTAGATACCATATTGGATTAGTGAGTGTTTGTAATAGTTGAGAAAGACAAGTATGAAATACGGTGGAAAACTAACTTTCATTGACAAACTTGATTACCCCTTAATTACAACCCTAACTCTATTTATAGAACTCTCTGATAAAAGATAAAACCCAATGATAAAACCTAATATAAGATAAATAATATTTATCTAACTAATCTGCCTAATATAAATGTAAAACATAAACAACATAAATAATATGGGCCAACAAATTAATATGGACTATGTGACCCAATAATCTCCCAATATAGGTTGAAACCTTGCAACCGATCTAGGTAGGTGGGAAATAGTCTCAAGGCTCTCAGCCTTCCTCCTCAAGTGTTATACAAATGAGATGTGTCACTGGATGCTCGGAAAGGATTCATTAATGTTTGACGTTTTATTTCAAAATGATAATGGTTGACATGGATGCTTTTAAGCAAGTGATATGGAGTAGCTTATTTTACGAATTGGAGAGCTCTGGGTATGCTGTTTGTTGCCACTCTCTTCTAGTCTCTACTCTCTCTCTCACTGCTTGCCAGGTATCTCTCCACGAGGGCCCAGACCCAGACTGCATGATTTAGGCCCAAACTGAGACCCAGACTGCATGCCAGGTATCTCTCATTAACCCGCATCCCAATTCTCAACTAGCGATGGAGATGAGCTTTCCATCTCAAACTTACGATTAAAGAATGGAGAATTAGTTTGGCTAACTAAAAAAATAGTTGCCTTTCCATTTTGACAATACAAAGAAGTTGCCTTCGATAATTTTTTTTTGAGAAAGAATTGCCTTCGATAATTTCACTCCTAGTCTTCTTTAACAATGTCACAGTTTTTTTTTTAAATGCAATTTTGGTAAGATATCGTGTGCGCATCATTATCTTATAAATCTTTGATTCTTTGTAATTGAGAAAAAGACGAAAAGATTACAACCCGGTAAGCATGATTGATTCTGTAAGATTTCTTACCTAAGTTATTTACACAATGATAAATATAACTGATTCTATAAGATCATCTAGTATTTCAAATACTTTCCTAATCATTTTCTTATAAGAAAAAAAAAATTCCTAATGCAATTAATACCATAACCTTATTAAACCCATTTTACAACTTTTGTCAATAGTGATTAAGATCTTATATTATAGGTGACGAACTGAGATAAATGATTATGCAAAAACTTTAAATTTTGATGAGTAAGATTCTACTATAATCTACCTTTAAAAATATACTTAATTAAAACAAATTGTGTTAATTTAAACAATAAACTCCGTAATTCCTTTAATCTTTATGTACCTCCGTCATTAACTACACAGCTTAAATACACGTACGCCAACCTTCTTTTTCTTTCTTTTTTTTTTTGAAATAAAAATACACGCTAACCTTTATTCACCAGGAAGTATACTAGGCTGCTGGCTATATAACGAGCAACGAGGTCATTCATCATTTGGATGATTCAGTCTCTCAAGATGCTTGCGACACTCCTGCTTTAAACCCAACCTTAGCACTCCAGTAGTAATAATATACAAAGACAAACCTACTTCATTATTCTCCCATTCATTGTTACCACACTAAACACACCACAAACACTGAGACAGAGTTCTTTCCAAAATGGGCCAACGCCAATTATCACTTGTCATATCAAACCAAAAACCCAGAAGAACAATCGTCTTCGAGAAACGGGCTAAAAACCTGAAGAAAAAGGCGTACGAACTCTCTACACTCTGCCAAGTTCCACTCTGCGTCATAATCTACGCCGGCCAAGACTCATCCGAACCAGCCGATATCTGGCCACCGGATTCATCCCAGTTCCGACAAATCCTCCGCCGCTACTTGGACTGTTCGAAGGAAGACCGCACTAAACGGGCTCAGAACTTGCTCGACGTCGTCAGTAGCGCTAAGAAACCGCATCTCTTCAAACTCCTACAGACTGGCAGTCGTGATAACAATGCCGTCGGTGGTAGTAGTCGTGCTGACAGTTCAAATGGACTAAAATACCCCGGTTGGATCCCGGATCTTGATCGCCTTGACAAAGACCAGTTGCTGGAAGTTGCTTTTAAACTCAACCGGAAGATTGAGAGGGTTAAGAATAGGGTTCAGCTTTTGCGAAATCAACGTGATGCTATTCTGACACTACCTCCACCCCCACCGCCGTCATTGCAACCACTACCGGCACTACAACATCGGCAATCACTGCAACCACCGACCTGGGCTAATAATCTCTTTTCCGCGGGAAATGTAGTGAACTTTAATTCCGAAGGGAATTACAAAGCGGAATTAAACGAATCAGAAACCTTCAATTTAAACTATCACCCTTACATCTCTCCCGGTGACAACCAACTGACTCCTCACGGTCAATCATCTTACAACCAATTCTCCGATCAAGAAATTCCGTTACTTGATCATGACCAATACTACTCCAATCAAGCTGATTACATTCACGTCTCCGATCAAGCAATACTACCATGGGCGTCTTCAATCGACCAGGCAGCTAGTACACCAACCACGCAGCAGACAATGATGTGTTTCACAGCTGGCGGATCGTCCTCGTGTAGTTCCCTTCCCACTTCTTCACTCGACCCAGAACCTAGTATCCCAACCATACAGCAGCAGATGAGTATGGGTTTCAAGACAGGGGCATCGTCCTCCTCCTCTTCCATTCCATCATCTTCTAGTTTCCCAACCATGCAGCAGACGATGCTGGATATCGTGCCATATGACAACACTGGGGTTGTGGAGAATAATAATGATGACGATAATGGGTACTTTTCAATGACTAATTACAGTTCTGCTCTACCGCCATCGACATTGACTCTGTATAATGATCATCAAGTCACATCTATGATAATGACAATGCCAATTTCATCCTATGATTCAGTAAGCGGTGAGTTCTCCGGGAACGATATGGATAATATGGTCTGGACGAGTGATGGGTACTACTGTGAGGAAACAAGTCACTGCCCTCCATGGTCGAAGTAGCTACAATCCCGTGTGGGATTTGAACTAGAAGTGATGATTTTCAGACTGGACAGTGATAGTACTGCGGACTTTTATAGTATTGAATTTAGGTGCTTATATGTTTACGGGGTAGAGACAGTTTCTCATCTGTCTCGTTATATCTCTGTTTCATTTCCGTTTGCATTCTGGTGTACTTTACCGTAGTGATAGTAGTTGTAGGTCGTAAGATAGTCTCTGTCTCGGGTACTAATCTACCTCTGGCGTACATGCGTCCAGAATTCTTGTTTTACTCCCGATAGTAATATGATAACTCTCCTTTCCATGGTACCACCTGTTAGATGCTTATTAGTTTTGAAGCAAGCAAACTACCCTATGGATACAGTTAAGGTTTTTCGTCTTTTGCTTTAAGATGAGATCATTAATGGTTGTGATTAGAATGGTATGATTAATGAGGGAGTTTCAATGATTCTTGATTTCTTACAACAACAGATGAACCAACTCAAAAGCTAAAGAAAAATGGATGTGATCATGTTATAAACAGTACTGGTGTAGACATGTTGACATATGGAGTAGCAGTGAGTGATCGTTTCTTCTTGACATATGTTGATAGCCACGCCAAATGAACCCTTTCTGATCAAATATATGGAAGACATGCACAGGGCCAGGGGACTGGTCGTGCTGAAGGGTTAACCCCAAGACCAAGACAAAAAAATGCAGTTACATACTTTTGACATAATCTTACTTGAATTTTTATTTCAAAGCTAATGTATAATCATATATACACCAAACAGCCGGATCACACCTAGCCTTGGTGTCTCTCTACCTTCAGTATTCTCTAAATTTAAAGGCAAACGACAGAGTCAGTAGAATTGATCATGGAAGAGGAGAAACCTCTCCTGCCAACAAAGGCGAAGAACCAGGAAATCGTGAAACAACAATCACAGCGACATCATCTTCATCAATAGCTCCAGGAGGTGAAGGGATACAATCAGTGAGAATAACATCATGGAGAGTTGTGAAGGAAGAAGGAAGAGAGTGGTGCTGATTGCTGCGCCTATGATCGCTGTGGTCTTGTTGCAAGCCCTTCTGCAAGCAATATCTATAATGATGGTTGGACATCTGGACGAGCTTGCTCTCTCCAGCTCTGCCCTCGCCATCTCTTTCGCCAATGTCACGGCTTCAGTGTTCTTGTAGTAGTCCTCTTCCTCTCCCTCATCCTGGATCTTTTGAGCCGTTGCTGATAAGCTGATCAGGTCCAGTTTGAACTTGAAATTGATGATTGAATGGGATTAATTGAATCAGCCTGGCTTGTTAAACAGAACCTGAATAAAAAATTCTGAAGGAATTAGATGATCTCACAAACATATTCCTTCAGAAATTAAGTAGCGATTTCTTGTTTCTAGTATTTTAATTCCAGGAAGTGCAATGCTGCCTTGTTGTCAAATAGAATCAAAATTATACTTCAAGTAGGTATGATAAATTAAGTAGCGATTTCCTGTTTCTAGTATTTTAATTCCAGGAAGTGCAATGCTGCCTTGTTGTCAAATAGAATCAAAATTATACATCAAGTAGGTATGATACAAGGAACCACGACAACATTCTTTGACTTTCGTTATTTTATTTACATAAAATCACTGTCCTTACTGCTCTGTCTACAGCTGTTAATTTCATCTCTATTTCCATCATCATCGTATGCCATGAAAATTGCAAGAATGCAGGGTCCATAAAAAGAAAAGACAAAATGCTTACCTGATGATGGAACATTAGACAGATTGAAATTGTTTCCTAAACCATATAACACGTGACATGACAGATTGAAATGGTATCTGTAACAGCCTATTTATGTTCAATTACTCACAATGATAGCAGCAGCAGTAGTAATTCACTGATAGTTTATTGACAATTTCTATCTAGAGTAGCTCGGAATGGCTAGTGGACTGGAGACACTCTGTGGCCAAGCCAATGGAGCTAAGCAATACACAAAAGTCGGTCTTCACACATACACAGCCATCCTAACTCTAACCATAGTCACCATACCCTTATCCTTCATATGGGCATACATGGGGAACATCCTAGTCTTCCTAGGTCAAGACCCCACAATCTCCCTAGAAGCAGGGAAATTCGCCACCTACCTCATACCCTCCCTGATTGGATATGCAGCACTCCAGGCCCTGACACGGTACTTCCTGTCACAAAGCTTGATCATGCCCATGCTGATGGGTTCATGCCTAGCCACTTTCATCAATGTGCCTCTCTGTTGGGTTCTAGTGTTCAAGACTCGGTTGGCGTATCTTGGTGCTGCGGTGGCAATGAACATTGCTGTGTGGGTGAATGTGATATTTCTAGGTGTGTACATGCGTTTCGTCGGATTGTGGTAGAACTCGTCCACCGGTGCTGTCCATAGAGGTTGTCCTAGGGATTGGGGAATTTCTCCGGTTTGCAATTCCTTCTGGTGTGATGATCTGGTATCCTTTTACTTCCTCTTTCTCTTGAAGATCACATGTTATAAAGGTTGAATATGCATGTATTGATTGATGTCCAATGTTGTTTCAACCAATTGTTAGTTTAGAATGGTGGTCATTTGAGATAGTCATCCTGCTATCTGGACTTCTTGAAGACCCTGAGCTTGAGACATCAGTTCTATCAATATGGTAAGTGGCAACTCAATGTTGTAGAAGGTAGCTAGCCTAGCCATATAGAGTAATCTAGAATGCCGACTCCTTTTTTGAATTTCTTGTTGATCAATCCATATATATATATATATATTGTAAGCTTTTATTCATTTAATATCTTTGGTAAATAGCTTGACAACCACGTCAACGCTCTACTCCATCCCCTACAGCTTAGGAGCCGCTGGGAGGTACTATTTGAAACCATAATATATATTTTTTTTGATCGGGGATTTGAAACCAAAATATTATTTTCAATTAAGTAACATCTTTAACACATGCATCAAACAATGATCATGCTACAGCACTAGAGTTGCAAACGAACTGGGGGCAGGGAATCCAGAAGCAGCTCGGATGGCATTCTACACGGTGATGTTAATAGCAACCTCGGAGGGTATCACAGTGACCTCAATTCTCTATGGGTTAAGGCATGTGTTTGGGTACTTGTTCAGCAGTGAGGCGGCGGTGGTAGAGTATGTTGATCAAATAGCACCCTTGCTCTGTGTCTCTGTGATGATTGATAGCCTCACAGGCATCCTCTCAGGTACAAATTCACAGTTAAGTTTGTGCACTACATCTTCTTATGTTCAGAGATATTAAAATTGGAAGATCTTCAGGTATAGCAAGGGGATGTGGGTGGCAGCATGTGGGTGCAGTGGCAAATCTGGGTGCTTATTATCTGGTTGGAATACCGGTGGGTGTGGGTTTAGGGATTGGGATGAAGATGGAAGGAAGAGGGCTATGGATTGGTGTCCTATGTGGGTCTTTTATGCAGTTTCTTCTGCTGTTTGTTCTGAATGTCCGCACTGATTGGGAAAGACAGGTAATATATAGAACTGCTGTTCATGATGGATGTGGTTGTTGTATGTCATGAAATGAATGGTTGCAGTTTGACTGACTACGATTTGTCTGTGTATATATAGGCAACAGAGGCAAGGCTGCGGATTTTCGAGTCAGGATGCGTAGATTATGAGGAAATAGATTACTGATTTGAAGATGCAATGTTGAAAGAGAGTAATTAACAAGCTTTAGCACAACGTAAACTTAGTTGGGCGATGCACTTTCTGGTTGATCCCAATCCAAGGGGTAGTTCATCGATAACAAGGTTGAAGAGGACCAACAATGGACAATACAAATACAAGACAATCATTTTCTAATTGAGAATTCTTTGTAGTGATATGGCAGTAAGAGCACAAGCTATATTCACACACTTATTTATTAATTTTATGAGATAGTAGTTACCAACCTGTGGACCTAGCTGCAACTACAATTTACAGATAAATGTGTAGATTATTTTAGTTGAAAGTGTAGATTAATACTTTTAAAATTGTAACCAAGCTTGACTGTTTTGTTAGTAGTGGACTACTTCAAACAAAATATCATGCATTTGAAGCTTCCACTTAAAACAAGAAATTTAGATTTTTATTTCAAATTATAGATTTTATTTAAAAGATAGATTACAACAAAATTTTATTTTATTGCATTTTACCTTGAAATCAAATAACTCACATATTATCTAAAGCACATGCTCTTACATAAGCACTTTCCATCACTCACATGTTTACTCACAATTTCTCAACAACCAGTAGATTAAACATTGTTAGAGAGATAGGAGAATAACAATTGGCATGAAAAAGCACAGTGCGAATAACATTTGTGAGAGTACGGATCATTCGACCATGATCGCACTGAAACGCCTTATTTTCAAATTAAATTGGGTGGAAACATAAGCAAAGAAATTTTTAATAGTTAATGGAGTGTCAGATTTAAATTTGGGAGGGAAGGTCCAAATATAATGTGAGATATAATCAGTGTTTACAAGATGGTATTTGTAGCCAGTAACATTGTAAAGAGGTGATAGTATGAGACGAAACAAAAGGCAATTTTGAGTGTTTCCCTAACTGACAAGCATGACATGATGGGGTGACATTTTTATTAAAAGAAAAGTTTGTGTTAGAGAAAAGATAACGAGAAAATGACATCAATGCCATAATGTGGATGTTTGTTGAATTGTGGTGAAAGCTTGATCAACTGACGACCGAGAGCTTGTGTGCGGCAGTGAAGATGAACCAAAGGGTAGAGCTTACCCCCGACTATTGCATCGATGGATTACATTCATATCCAGGACCGGAGATGCGACCACGAAAGCGACCACCAGAGTTACGATACTGACCATTATGTGGGGTGGTGGAATGTGAAACAGTAGAAGGGGCGGTGGGGCAAGTCGGCGTGGAAGAGACCGCATCTATAGGGACAAGAATTGTTTCCGGGGGAACAACATATCGTTGACGAGTTTCTTCTAAAATAAGACAGCTTCTTGTTTCCTGGAATGTGGGGAGAGGTTTATGAAATTGAATCAATGCTACCATATTGGAAAAAAATTGTTGAGCCTCCAAGGGTTTGAAGAACAAGATTTTTATTGGATACAAGGTTTTCGACATCTGCTTCTAAGAGCGCATTGAGTTGCATAGAATAGTCACTGATAGATAAAGTTCCTTGCTTGAGACTACGGAACTCTGATTCCAACTGAATAGTTCAGGCTTTCTTGTTGTCGTGAAAGAGATTCTCAATAGATTTCCAAACTTGACGAGTAGGAATATAAGCCTGTATGATAAGCTTGAAAATATCCTCATTGATGCAGCCATAGATCCACGAGAGGATGGTGTAGTCGAGAAGACGCCATTGATCGTCGTCGGACGGAGGAGAGCCATCAACGTGATTAGTAAGATTAAATTCTCGAGGTTGATGAGAAATAGATGATGCCAAATATAATAGTTTGGTGGACTTTGCACAAGAACAGTGCCCGTGTTGGATCCAGGTGACGGAGCAGTAGAGGAAACATCAAAGGCACCCGACATATTGAAGGCAGTGAAAAGAAGAACCTTGATGTGATTACGATAAGGATAACACAGATGACTCCCATAAAATATTCGATGTGGTAGAAATATATTTGGAAGTGTAGTGGAGTTTGACTTTGAACATGCAGAAGAGATAGATGTAGCGGTGATTATATATATGTAGAGAATGGAGTGAAAAGTTAGGCAATGAACTCCATAAATTGAAAAAGGAAGAAGATTGATGAAGAAGATATAGAGGGAAGAAGATTGATGTGCTGATCGGCAGAGGGAAGAAAATTGATGACGATGGTGGGGCAAGATTGAGAGGAGAACGGCCACCGCTAGGATCTTCAGGGTTAGGCGTATGTATCTCTTATTATCATAGGGTATATATAGATACAAAGATATATAACAATATACAAATGAGATATTTGAGGAAGAGAATACTAACAGATATATATATTCCTAACTATATACAAGTAAGATATTTAAGGGAGAGAATCCTAACAAATATATATTCCTAATAAACATATCTTTTGGACTTTATCTACCTTTTAGCGTGGACAAGGCTTTTTTTCCCTAGAAGTAGATTTGAGCCCAAAATTGCTTAATTATAGCTCTTGATCTTTCTTTTAGAGATATACGTAGATCACTTGACTCGCTGGTTTGAATATTTTAAAATCCCAATTTCTCGGCTACAAATATATGTATATCTATAGCTGCATACATGTATATTTGGTCATTTAAAATTGTACATTTGACCATTCAAAATTATACTAATGTTATATAAATGTATACAGTGTATTATGATATTTCTGAATTTGTACTGAATTACATACTAACTTTATAAACCGTACAAAAAAATTACAAAGCATGTACCTTTACTCTATACAAACTGTACCATAAAAATGTAACCAAAGATAGCTAAACATAGTTGTAGCTAAGACTCATTGTTGTAAAATTATGATTAAGTGTAGCTAATTAATGGTGATTATGAACCTCCTTTTTTGCAACTAAGTTGGTCACACCTTTAGTAACTTAATTAGCAATTTTGATCATAAGTTTGAGGTAATCCTAAAATTAAAGGGGCATGGCCTTGTCTTTTTTATATAAAATTCATCTTCAAAAGATTATTCTTTAGAAATTTTGCAATCATATAATCTTTTTTCTATAATGATTACTTGCTTCTTCTGAAAAAAAGGAGGGAATAGAGTGACAATTTAAAAATGTCTTTTCCTTTCAAAACCCTGATTTTGAGGGTCAATCTTTAAATTTCTACGACCAAGGGTTTAAGTTTTAGGATGCTATTGATTCTATTTGATTATTACCTATTTCTATTTCTGTAATAGTAATATGTGTGTTGCACCGGTCATAAATAATTTGTGATTTGAACTTCCCTCATTCCTACATTAAATACACATAACTGATATTATATCCATTTTACATACTCTCTGTCAAAGATATGTTAACATTAATACATCATTTCGGAATGAAGATACATCGTTTTTGGATAGTACATCTAATCTAAATGGTGATTTAATAGTATTATGTTTTATGCGAGAGTAAATGTACTGTAATGAAAGCAAGTTGACAAAATAATTAGGGAAAATTATATCCCCACCTTGGATGTTTGACACATTTACACATCCACCCTTGATGTTTCAAAAATTACTTTCCTCACTCATGTGGTTTCCCCCATTTTACATCTGATAACTTTTATAATTTTTATTTATCTTAGATGATTAAATGTCCAAATTTAATGAAACTTCACATGGACGATGCTAAAGTGATATATTTTGGTCTAGTGTCAAATCTAAAGTTTTTTAAGCTCACATGTGACCTGTGAGGCCTAATGAAACATGTGACATGTGGATGTGTTTTCATTGGGTCCTACAGATCACAAGTGAATTTAAAAAACTTTAAATTTGACACTGGACCCAAATATAACACTTTAGCATCATTCATGTAAAGTTTCATCAATTCTGAACAACATTTAAACATCTTATAAGATGAATAAAAACTGGAAAAGTTGCTAGATGTAAAACGGGATAAATCACATGGGTGGATAAAATAATTGTAAAAACGTCATGATTGAGTGTAATTACGTCAAATGTCATGGAAGGGAATGTAATTTTCCCAAATAATTAATAAAGAACACCAGCTTGGTGGAATCGTGGTTTCATCGTCCAAGGTGATATGAGGAGTTAAGGCATAAATACAAGGAAATATCTAGTAGTGGAGAATAGTGAAAAGTGTAAGAGCCTGTTCGTTGAGCGCATTTACCAGATTAATCTTATTTTTGTAAGAATAAGGAGACACTTGGCTACTTTTAAGTGGATGTTACTCTGACCACACACACTTGTCAATATCTTACAAGTTAACTATAGTAACATTAAACGAAAAGCAGAAATATCCGCGTTTGCACGCGATAGCCGAACAGCTCATAAGAAGGAAAAGAGTAGAGTTGAGAAAGTGATACAAGAAGAAGGTACGTAGTCGTAGTGTGGTACTGTGGTTTCATCCAACCTTAGGTTCCGTTCGCTGGGTACGATTTGTTTTTTAGGTAGATTAAGCTGACAGATGTCAACTCTTTATTAGACTATTGTCTCACCGGTGTGTAGTTGGCAGCACTCAATTTGTTAACCAAAGAGAGATTAAAGCAAACGCAGGAAATCCTGCATTCACTCGCCATCGTCGAACGGAACCTAAGGCTCCGTTCGAAAATCGCAGCAATAGCTGCTTTTAGAATAAAGCCAGCTTTAGTTAGTTTTTGTTAGTCTAGTTAACTAATCAGAGTTTGACAAGTGTA
Organism: Limonium bicolor; assembly: GCA_023374045.1. NCBI lineage: Eukaryota > Viridiplantae > Streptophyta > Magnoliopsida > Caryophyllales > Plumbaginaceae > Limonium > Limonium bicolor. The sequence goes on along the minus strand of CM041777.1, from coordinate 266,861,054 downwards.
CTAGTGTGGGACCTAATAAATAAGTTTAACAAATCAAACACATACATGTGGCACTAGCTTTATGTATAAAGCTATTTAAAAGTACAAAAATCCCATAAATCTGGGTATCGAACGCGCCCTAAGAGAACACTGATGTGCACGCCGCAAGCACCATATGGTCCACAATCCACATCAGCATAAATGCACACAGCAAGGAACACGCGGATGTGAAGTCGTTGGATGCATTTGGGCACCAACTTTCTTTACTACAGTCTACACTTCTTTAGTGATGAGGACTCTCTCAAAAATTTCGAAACCATGCAATTGAATTGGAACCGCGTTAAATCGTATTTGTTTCTCGGTTTTTTTTTAATATAGTTAGGGTAGTGGGTAGGTTTCAAACCAAGACCTTTATTTGTTTCTTGGTTAATTGTATCTAAAAAGGTGGGTTAATTGAACTATGAAAAATATCTGGTTTTGGTAGTGATATTTTACTTTTTCAAACCATTTGGTTAATCATGGTTAACTGATTATATAAAATTTTAAAAAACTTTCTAATGTAAGGATTCACCTTGTATAATCATTAATGTGAACTATTGGGGACATGTACATTTTATTTTATTTTCTATCACATAAGTTTGATTTGTCATTTATGGTTTTAGTGAAGGATCATTGTTGTACTATGAAATTAATGGTATCGGTTTTATCGATAAAAATATACGGGTATAAGGTTAACCGAGAAAACCAAACCGAAATAAAGGGTTAATCGATCTAAACGAGACGGTAACAGAATCGGATTTAAAAAAACCAAATTAAGCAATTAATCGAATTTGGTTGACCGATCTAAATGGAACAATAATAGAATTAAATTTTCAAAAACCGACGAGTGGGTTAACCGAAAGAGGTTGATCTAATAAAACGGTTAATCTACCATTAGCAACTCTCTAGTAATTCTGCTTTTGGGATTAACGGTGTTGAACTTATCTACTCGGATTAGAAGTGAATTTTATTTAATCTCAGTTATTTCATATTTATAGTAAACTAGGTGAATAAATAAAACTTGTCAACTCTTTAGCTTCTGCACTAACTTATTCAACTATGGTAGACTCGTTATTTCAATTGGACTAACTTATTCAACTATGGTAGACTCGTTATTTTAATTGGACAGTGTCTTACGTTACTACCTACTTCTTCTAGATGGAAGTTAGTGTTAATTGTTCAACAAAAGATAATAACAATTTATTTGATTCATGTTATTTTGATAAAGGAATCTAATTTTTAGTTGTTTATCTCATTATTAATAACACTTATAGTTTATATTAGTTTCACATATAAATCAAATGAGAACACTAATAATATTATAACTAATAGTATCATTTTATAAATAAATTAAAATTTAATGTCCGATTTATTCAAATATTCTATTCAGATAAGTTGTGAGACAATCACCGATCTTTTATGTATTACCCCGTCCTATCAGGATTGTCCACTTTAATTTTTGGCATGTTTTCAATTTTAATATTTAATATATACAATAAAATAATTTTATAAAATTAAAGTTCTCAAGATATAGTCTATCAAATAAGGAATCATTTATAAAATTTAGATTTAGAAAATTATTTTATCTTATATGTTAAATATTGAAGTCAAATCATATGTCCAAATAGTAAACTCAACAATCTAGATGAGATAGAGATCGTATATAGTTTGAAGGAGTTTCACTCCGTAACTAATAGTTAAAGCCAGATAGAAAAAATATAAATAATATTTATAAGAAAAAGTAATAAATTGATAAAATAATTAAGTTGTGTGACACCTATAGTAAAAAGTAGTAAAAGTTATATTTTATGAAAAATGATAGCAAGTGAAATACCCCAAACTAATAAAATATGGATTAAATATCTAATCACATTGATTAAGGTCTAAACATGCCTTAAAAGTCAACTGAGAACAACAGTGGTCAACACAAAGCAAGATGTTGCACCATTTGACTGTTTAGGGTAAATAAATACCCAAATGAACTTCTTAGGACATAAAAATTTGTCCTAAGCTTATTAACACATTACTAAACATACTACAACTGTTGGACAACACCCCAACACAAAGAACAAGCATTTACATGCTTCAAGGTAAAGAAGGGCAAAAATGTGCTCTAAGAAACCTTAAAGGTCTAATGACCTCTAAATGATATAAAATTGGATTCCATGATCAAATATCATGTAAGGAACACAACAAAACCGTTCTAAAAGAAAACCAAGCTCAGAAACACCTTGCAACACAAAATGTGCACTAAAACACCTTAAAGCACGTTTTTGTGTAATTGCCTTCTAAATTGGTTTTTAATGGGCTTAAAGGTTATAAATACCTTTAAATATGATAATATATCATATTATATCATATTAGGAATTTAATTCCAGAAATTTACAAATTTTTACAAATTTAATATTAAAATATTAATAAAACCCTAAAAAGGGGCCCGGTTGAGTCAACATTGACTAAGAATGGTCAAGAGGTCAAAGTTTGACCCCTTGGACCACATGAGGTCGACATTTACAAGCAAGGGAGCCTAAAAATCGCCACTTGCAAGCACAAAAGACAAGCTCCAACACCATTACATAAATTAAGGACTACTTTTACCTTTTGAATACTTTAGTCTAATTATTGCACACTTTTTGCTCCTTATTGAATCAGCCTTCAAACAAAACGTGTGAGACTCACTCAGCCCCTCCAATAACCGATGCCACCCTCCTTTAGTGGCTCATCAAACACTAATTACATTAAACAAAGCAAAAATGAGTATTAAGGCAAAATTTGACCTAATCTCTCATTTGCCTTGCTTCCCAACCGAGACAAGGCCTCTCTATCCTCTCTTTGGCTTCTACAAGTCGTGGCTAACTCTCCAAGAACATAGAAGAACACCTTGCTACCTAGGTAAGCTTAATTAGTCATTTTATGTTCAATTTCTTCACGAATCTTTCCTCTTTCGGTGGATCTAAGCATCAACCACTTCCATCCATGGATCTAGGTTGTTTTGGAGGTTAAATGAAGGAGGAATCTCGGCCATAACAAGGGAAGAATGTGGAGAAACCGAAACTTGTTCTTAAGGTACAAAAATGTGCTTTAAGCACTTATCTTTTGATTCTCTTTAGATCCGGTTGTAAAACCTTGTTTCCTAGCCTTATAATCTTCTTCTTAACATACTTATCCAGTGGATCTACCAAGAGCTTCAACGAATAGCCAGATCCAAGCCAAAAACATCATTTTTGGCATTTTAAACAAGGTAAAAATTAGCCATCTTCGAATCTGAGTTATACCGGTTTTAAGCCTTGGTTTAGTAGCTCTTTTGATGCTCTTACTCTTCTGTAAAAACAGGCCGAAGAGTACTTGTTCTTGCCTTGTTGTTCTAAGGTAAATCTTACCTTGAAATATACATTAAAACACTTCTTATGGTTAGATCTTGCTTGGAGACTAACTATGCCTTGGTTTCTGTTTGAAACATGTAAAAGAAGCTGTGGAAATTTTATTCCTAAGCTGGCCGAACCAAACAAGGCTTTATCTAAGCAAAAACAAGGTATAAATCACTTAAACCTTCACTTGGTATATTAATATGTAAATTATACATATGTATATGTATATGTATATGCCGTGAGTGAACATGGTTAATAAGGTCTTATTTTGACCTTAGGTGATTAAGGAATGGTTTGGTAAATTTTATAACTAATTAAACAAGCATAATTGTCAAATTTAAGACATTATGTGGAAAATTGGTAATTAATGGAAAGATATGGGAGAGGCCAAAAGTTTAATGCATTTTTGGACATTTATGTGTAATTTATTTTATAAGCCAATGTTTGTAATATGGCCATGTACTTTAGGCCATTTTATTTATGCATTTATAAGCTTTTAATTAAGTTTAAGTGGTGAAAATGCATTACTGAAAAGAAATGGGGTATTAGGTGTAATTGAATTAAATTTGGGGGCTATATATTAATAAGGCTGAAATTTAGAGGTTTAAAGGAGTTTAAATAAAAATTATAAGATTTTATAAAGTTTTGGGGTTAAATGGTAATTTCTAAAAAGTATGGGTGCAAACCGTAATTATTAGGAATTAATGGTCAAGGAAATATTAAGGTGGTCAACCTTGACCATATGGTAGGTTTTGACCAAATTAGATAAGTTAAATAACTTATTTTAAGGTTTTATAATAAGTTATGTATTTAATTGTAACAAGTTTATAACATATGTGGTATATATGTTATTTCCGAAAATTAAGGGTGTATAATGGTATTATAAACACCCATGGGCTATTAGGAATTTATTGGATTGATTTTGGGAATTAAAATAAACTATATGTGTATAATATATAGTTATTATGTCATTATGACACTTTGGAGAAATATATGTGGTGGAATTGTAAATACCGAAAATATATGGGTTAGTAAGGGTAATTATAACCCTTTGGTGAAATTTGGTGATTTCTAGAATAATAAAAGAGTATTTATTAAGATATGTGTATAATATATAGTTTTGATGATATGATAAAACTATATGTTATAAATTGGGCCTAATGGAAATATAAAATATATATTGAGGTCTGTTCGGTTATTAAATAAAATAACCATAGGTTATATATTTTTATGAGTTAGAAATGTTATATTAAATGGTATATATAACATGGTATAAATAATGGGGTGATTTTGTAAATAAAGGAAACTATGGTTTATGGAAAAGAATAAGGTTTAATATATATGCCTATGCGGCAATATATAATAGTTTTGTATAAAAACTATAGGTTATAAGTTAAAGGAAATAAAAATATCATATCAAATGATATTAGTATATGGTATAACACTACATAATGTTATGTGGTCAAAATAGGATTTAAATAAATTCAAGGGCTGTACCGAAATATTAAAGGTTGGAAAATGAATTTTGGGCTATGGTCTATAATGTTATAAATGTTATAACAATTATATGTTCTAGATGGAATTAATATAAGGAAGGATATTCACATTAAATAATGTGACAAACTATAAATAAATGGGACTTATTAACTAAGGTATCTATTGATTAAACCTTGGGAGTTGTAAATGTACAACATAAAAGGTTACATAATATTAGGATAACAATCTTAATATAAGTTGTACAATATAATACAACTAATGGGAATAATCATCTAAAAGAAGATGATAAAATGTAACATATAATGTAAGAGTTTATTAAACTCACGAAATTTACCTACGTGGTAAAAATATACATACACAAGAATAATGTATATAAGGAGGGATATATATAATGGTTGGAAACCATATAATATAATGGTGGTGGTTATTACACGAAAAATAGTTACAAGCTATAAGTTATGAGTTTTTGAATGCTAATATAATTTGCCAAGATAATAGATTAAATAATACAATGTATTATAATGGATGGTGGAAAAATAATACGATATAATATAATAATGCATGCATACATGCAACTATAGGTTATATACCTAAATTAAATAATGGATAAGATTTAAAAAAATATAATGAATTAAACTTAACAGTCGAAATGTTTTGACATACGAGTTTTAGTAACAAAGCCGACCGGTTTAGAGAAACCCGTAACAAATAACTGTAGAAAACGGGGATGAACTGTCGGGGTTACTTGTTATTCGGAAGTACCGGATGTAGTTAGTCATGGAGACTGACTTATAGTTTTAATACCGTTTAGATCATACTTCAGACAAGGACGCTTGACGAGCTAGTGGACTACACTGCGCATCCTAGGTCTTGGTGAACGGTATGTAAAGGGGTTTGATCCGAGTTGTCCTAAGGAAGCTCCTTGGGCTCGGATTTGGTTGATATAACTTGTGTGTTATGTGTGTGGATACATGTATGTGATTAAGTGTTACTGCATTAATTATTTATGCACGAGCGTCCTACGGGACTAACACTACGTCGACTATAGATCGACTTATATAAACATACATATACGTTATTGTGATGACATGACGGTTACTTGATATAATACCATAGTATTAATATTAAGTATATGGTAACCTAAGTAAAACACTCAGGGATGAGTCACGACATTGTCGGTCTCTAGAGCATGGATCTCGAACATGAATATAACCTAGATTACTTCTAGGTATGCGTGAGACCCATTGGGCAGCTAATTAATAAATATATTCTCCATAAGACTAAGAGCATATCTTAAACATTATGAGAGAGAGGTGGTATGAGTTGAGGTGAGGAATCCCGGTAGTTTACGAACTACTTGGTTGCGCATTTGTGATCACTGAGGGGTACCCGATTGGGTTCCGCTCCAGGTTATACCCAATGAGCCCAAACTGGATCGTGGGTCAGGTGGCTACGGCCTTTATATGGACGTCTTACGAGACATAAGTGAATAGTCAGGGGCCTCCGGACCTCTGGCGAAATGAGCACCTTTGTGTGTACGGGAGGACTACTGTCCATGGTGAGGTTATCGGGTTGTCCTAACATGACGCCCAACTGGTATTAATTAAACATGGTTTGGATGGATGAGGCCTTAAAGGCCAAATTAAATTAACTATGGAAATTGTACGCTACGGCGACTGTACATTGTACATATGGATGGGGCCTTGAAGGCCAAATTAAATTAAATTAATAAAGGATGGCATACGCTACAACGATTGTACATTGTACATTATACTGTAATTATTCGATACGTTCGATATATAATTGTTGTTTGAAATATTAAATGAATGTTTGGATTGGATGGATGATTGAATGTTTATGGATATTGGGATGGATGATTATATATGTTATACATTTATGTTACAGTGTTGATTATAACTGTAAAATGGTAAAGCATGAAACCAATCTAATAATTAGATGGCTAAAATGACTAAGTGACCAATAGGGTCCAGGCCCGGCATACTGATAAGTGCAAAACATATAGACTTATTAAGGTTTAATCACCTTATAATTTGCATCATTTTAAGTAATGTTTCTCACTTATCTTGGGTTTTTCCTATAATTGTGTTGTGATATTAACTGATGTATTATATGTGTTAAAATGTGAGGAAAATACCTTATAAACAGATATATCAAAGAGGGATTGAAAATAGCCACAAGATATGCACGTGCGTGGCCTTATTCCTGTGGCGCGTCCGCAGAATTAAGCGCGGACAAGAAGAGAAGAAGAGGTTGTGTGATGTCCGTCCCGCGTCCGTGGAAGAAAGGCCGGACAGGGGTAGAGACGTCCGCCCAAAGATGGCCGGACACGACACGGACAAGAGAAGAGAAGAAGACCGTAAGACAACCGGGGAATTAAACCCGGACAGAAGACCGGACTAAGCCACAACCGTGGCCTGTCCGCGGAATTAAAGGCGGACACAAACAAGGACGTGTGTAAATGTCCAGATCCAGAATTTAACGCGATTGGTTTTCTTCTTCGCCGACTGTCTTCTCCAACTTGCTTCTTCCTTTGCGGCGCCTGCAACATATCCATTTACTCCATTTAACATATCAGGCGCCTGCCTTAAATCACTCACGCGGTGTTCCCTCTGTCTTCTTCCTCCTTCCTTCTTCTATAAAACCCACGCTCCATTCATCTTCTCCAGTGTTCCTTCCGAGGTTCCAATCCATCCAATCGATCCACTACACCACAATTCACTCGTTCATTCCATTTCTCTTCTCCCGTCTTCTCCATTTTATTTTCTTTCCATTCCACCATTTCCACCTCTAGTCCGACGTATACAAAATAGCATAACGAATGCAGGAGTGAGTATGGATGATTTCTACTACTCTTGTTTCTGTTTATCTATTTAATATGTTAGGCTAGAATACGTACTCTGGGAATGGTTATTATGTATTTTGTATTAATTATGCAATATGTTTTACTGGTTTTAATTTAAATACAGTTTGTTGCGTTTTAAGGTCATCTCGCCTTTTTAATAAACCTCATGAATTTATTAAAATGTTTCACAAATCTATTTCTAATCTGATTGGTGAAAAAATAGATAGGTTAATTAAGCCGTAAAACTGTAGGAAACTTGTTTTCATCGGATAAGTTAGTACTCAGTTGCAAGAATATTATTCCTTTTACAAAGCCGTTCACTAGTGCCTGCTTGAGTTTTCATCGGACCTTGCATTTTCTGGTAAACGAGTTCTTATGAGTTTTCATCGGACCTTAATATAATAAGAGGAATTGTGCCAAACAATTATAATTAAACCAGTAGACATAGCATGAAAGAGCAGATATTATTAACCTGTACTAGAGTCCCATTTTATTTATCTATTACTTAGTTTATTTTATCTTTCCTTTTTATTTATAAAAACAAGTTAATTAATCCCCCCTTTTGTGACACTCTTATGTACTATATTAATTCCCCTTAGTCCCACGGTTCGATATCCGGTCGCTTACACTTTACTATACTACTACGACCGGGATTTGTTTGCAGCCCGACTATTATTTTGAGTTTTAATTTCTTTCCTTTTGTCTTAATTACATCAGTTCCAACCACTCACAATATATAGTCTGCAAAATGGCGCCGTTGCCGGGGACTAGATTAATTCTAGTCCCTAAGCCCCGGATTATTCACCTGTTATATTATAATATTATGTTCTCTTTATTCTGTTAATATTACGTCTTATTTATTTTTGTTTATTGTTAATATTAATTATCTACCATATTTTGTTTATATTATTATGTTTGTTGTTTAATCTAACTTCTAACATTTTAATTTTCAGCAAATTAACTTCTAACATTTTAAATTTCAGCAAATTAACTTCTAACATTTAATTTTCTGTCTCTAACTACTAACTTATAATTTCTGTCATTTAACTACTAACTTATAATTTCTGTCTCTAACTACTAACTTATAATTTCTGTCCATTTTTATTTTAATTATTAACTGCACTTACTTTGTTTTATTTCAATTGCTAATGTTATATTATTTCGGTTAAATTAAAAAAAAATGAAGTTTGTTTGTGTCTGCCCTTAAAAGGCCGGACACAAACACGGACACACTAATAAATCAGAAAAAAAGAGGTACTCACGTCCGTCCTTTAAAGGTCGGACGCAAGTCGGAAGCGGAAGGAGAAATAGACGTGTCCGCCCATTTTTGGACGGACAGAAGAACGGACGTGTCTCCGATTCAGAAAAAAAATAGCTCGACGACGCGTTTCGAATCACAGTTCTTCCCAATTCTCAAAACTTCCAATTCGCAAAATCAACCGACGAACAGCGCACCGCAATTCGCCTCCTCCTTCTTTTGCTCCAGATTACTCAATTCTCCACCAAATCGAGCAAGGTTAGTACCGAAATCTTCGTTTTTCAATTCTCTACATTTCTATAGCTTCAAATCCACAAACCATCAACCACACAAGGAGAAATTTGTATCTGAATTTTCGAAACCTAGTTGGACAAATTCGAGAATTTAAGCTTGTTCTTGCGGTTTGTTTGAATCAATTTCTTCTACAATCATATTATACTTGCACAAGGTTAAATCTATGCTTTTTATACTTAATTTGGTTGTTTTTTGATGAATTCCAAATTTAGGTATAAGGGTTACGAGAGCAATATTATTTAAATTGCATTTTTTCAATGATATAATACCTTGTTGTTATAACCGAATGGTCTTATGATGTTGTGTGTGGATTTGTGAGATAACGGTATTGCATAAACCTTGAAGATTGATTGAATTTAATTGTGGAGAATCGAAGATTTTTAGGGGAGGTTCTGTCGAATTTTCAGTAGAATTTGTGTTGTTTATTTAATTATGGTTGTATTTCATATTATTTGTTCTACTTGTTTTTTTTATGTTGCTAAATTGCTCAGTTGTTTATGTCGGATATTAATGCTCTGTTTAATATTAATTTAATTTTTTATGCTGTTAATGTTTGTTTACATTACAATTTCAAAATTATTAGTATGCCTCGTATGCGTGGTGCACACTCTGGTACTCCTGGGGGCAACTGCCCCGGTGCTTCTTCTTCTGCACCTCCTCGCCATCCGGATCTTCGGGATGACGGTTTCGTTTCAGCAGAGGCCCGTGCCTGGTATGATCTGGGTAAGGACTTTGTGATGGAGAGGCGATATGCGCCTGAGGTGATAGAGGCTACAGGGGTGGACACCCTGTTCGATGGTCTTGGACTTTCACAGGTCCTAAAGATGGGTGGGGGACTCTTTATTCCATAGCTGGTTAGAGAGTTCTATGCGAATGCCCAGGCGGGCAACTTGAGTATCACTTCTTTCGTCCGCCATCACCCCATTGAGATCACACCGGCGACCTTCTCTTTTCTCCTGCAGATTCCGGATAGTCCTGACCATTTCCGAGGATTCACAGAGGATCACCTGCATAGATCGAAGTCGAGGTGGCTTCAGGATTTAGGTCGGAGGACCCGACATAGAGGGGAGGAGGACAAGGATTTCCTCCCTTTCACGAGTTTCCCCACACTGCTACAGAGACTACTACTGGAGATCCTCAGTCATCAGATCCGCCCCCATTGCGCGATCGATGCTTCTGATGAGGACTGTGCTTTATTGGACTACTTCCTCTCGCCATCTCCACCCACTCAGCGTGTCTCCATCTCGCACATCATGTTCGGCCAGCTACATAAGGTGGTCTACTATCTGAGGACGAAGAAGAAGAAGATCACTCCTATTTTTCCCTTCCTCATCATGCACCACCTTTTCTCTATCCTTCCAGCGGAGGTCACACGAGGTTTAGAGCTCCGGACAGGAGAGCGCCCAGTCACACTGCAGACTGTGAGGCGCTGGGGCTTTATGCGCTTGGATGATGGTACCTGGGTCAGAGGTCGCACTGACGATCTTCCACTGCAGCAGGGCCTTCTACTGCAGCTTCACCTCCAGCTGATGCCGAGCCACCTTCCGCTGACACTGCAGAGGGAGAGGAGCCCTACGTGCCGACGACTGCCGTGATGCAGTTTCCAGCTCCTGTTCCGATACCGCCTATCACATCAGACCTGCAGGCTCAGCTTCAGGCCTTCCATCAGATGCAGCAGCAGATGCATCAGAGGTTTGAGAGCTTTGAGCAGACCCAGCAGAGGATGCTGGCTGAGCAGACACAGATTGTTCAGCGCTTAGACCGGAGTGACGATTTGCATGCACGGACAGCTCAGCAGCACGAGCGGACCGCTCAGCTCTTACAGCATCTCCTCGCTCAGATAGGCCAGGGATCAGCACAGCCTCCACCGCCACCGCAGTGACTTTTATTTTTATTTTTATTTTATTTTATATTTCTCTCTTGTTAACTAACTTTTTGTAGACTCATACTGTTTTAACCTTGTCTAACTTTTGTTGTATTCAGGAAGGTAACAATTCAGTTTACTTTATGCTTTTATTTTATGCAATGCTTAATTATTTATGCTTTATTATTTATGTTTTGCCTTTTATTAATTTTGGTGCAATTTGAGTTCTGCTGGCTATACTGTTTTTCTTTTCAAAATAAATTCTATATTCGAACTTATAGCTGAACTCGCATATGGAAAGCAACCTCAGTTGCTTTGGAAATTTCAATATCTCCGGTTGAACACTTGCGTGAACTTAAGTATGAGGAACGTCTCACCCCTACCAAAGCTTTAAGTGTGAGGAAGGGCACCTTCCTCAATCTACGATACAAGGGGAGTCTCAATTCTTTCTTTATTATATCAATGTTCAACCTATCTGACAATTAAGCTTCTCAATTAATTTAATCCTTTATGAGTCTGTCATATTTTGAAAGGTCCTTTTTTCTTGAATTTATTTTGAACAATGAGGACATTGCTCCTCTCAAGTGTGAGGAAGTAGAGACCTTTCCCTGAAAATATGACAGTTGTTCGTTAATGCCACACTCGCTTCTTGCTACTCTAATTGCCAACATTTTTTTAAAAAAATGATGATGAGATAAAATAATTGTAGAAGTGTTTGAAATTATATCAAGTGACAACTGAAAGATGGTTTTATTTAAAGGAGTTTGTATAAAATTATTTTCAATCAAAATACTCTATTTTCACTGAAAATATGATAGACCTGCTAATTGTAAAACCAATTTAGTTTAGCTTGGGATTATGGAAATGTTTGGAAAGTTAGGAAAGAAAAGGATAAAGACAAGGTACTCCGCTGTTTATGAATTTTTCTAAACCAAAAACAGGCCTCGTCTATCCGGTTATTAAGTTCTTCGGGGTGCTTTAACACCTATCTACCTAAGGTCTCGTGATCTGGGATAGAAGACCCAACACCGCTACAAGGATAGAGAGAAAAGTCTGGGGTACAGAAAAATAATGCAATATTAAAAAAATGTTTGTTTAGTATGTACATTTCTACATTCAAAAAAAGAAAAAAATGATGAATAAAAATAATAAATTACAATTTATATTTATAAACATGAGTACGTGGTGTTGAAAGGTATTGCGGAATAAGGCATTACTTCACACCCCTTGTCATTCCAGGTTAGAGAATTGAAATTGGAGGAAAATCTCAGGTTAATCTAACTTGTTTTCTGCAATCTAGTTTTTCTATGCTTTTATTAAATTGTTCTTCTTCACTGTTTGCAAAAACCTACTTCTCAGAGCAGAATTATTCTTTCAATTGTCACTTTGTCTAAATTTCCTTCTACGCTTATTTAATCTTGTTTTATACTATGGCTTAGAGATAATTATATTCTTTATTTTGCTTGAGGACAAGCAAAAGTCAAGTGTGAGGAAGTTTGATAAGTGCAAAACATATAGACTTATTAAGGTTTAATCACCTTATAATTTGCATCATTTTAAGTAATGTTTCTCACTTATCTTGGGTTTTTCCTATAATTATGTTGTGATATTAACTGATGTATTATATGTGTTAAAATGTGAGGAAAATACCTTATAAACAGATATATCGAAGAGGGATTGAAAATAGCCACAAGATATGCACGTGCGTGGCCTTATTCCTGTGGTGCGTCCGCCCCGCGTCCGCAGAATTAAGCGCGGACAAGAAGAGAAGAAGAGGTTGTGTGATGTCCGTCCCGCGTCCGTGGAAGAAAGGCCGGACAGGGGTAGAGACGTCCGCCCAAAGATGGCCGGACACGACACGGACAAGAGAAGAGAAGAAGACCGTAAGACAACCGGGGAATTAAACCCGGACAGAAGACCGGACTAAGCCACAACCGTGGCCTGTCCGCGGAATTAAAGGCGGACACAAACAAGGACGTGTGTAAATGTCCAGATCCAGATCCAGAATTTAACGCGACTGGTTTTCTTCTTCGCCGACTGTCTTCTCCAACTTGCTTCTTCCTTTGCGGCGCCTGCAACATATCCATCTACTCCATTTAACATATCAGGCGTCTGCCTTAAATCACTCACGCGGTGTTCCCTCTGTCTTCTTCCTCCTTCCTTCTTCTATAAAACCCACGCTCCATTCATCTTCTCCAGTGTTCCTTCCGAGGTTCCAATCCATCCAATCGATCCACTACACCACAATTCACTCGTTCATTCCATTTCTCTTCTCCCGTCTTCTCCATTTTATTTTCTTTCCATTCCACCATTTCCACCTCTAGTCCGACGTATACAAAATAGCAGAACGAATGCAGGAGTGAGTATGGATGATTTCTACTACTCTTGTTTCTGTTTATCTATTTAATATGTTAGGCTAGAATACGTACTCTGGGAATGGTTATTATGTATTTTGTATTAATTATGCAATATGTTTTACTGGTTTTAATTTAAATACAGTTTGTTGCGTTTTAAGGTCATCTCGCCTTTTTAATAAACCTCATGAATTTATTAAAATGTTTCACAAATCTATTTCTAATCTGATCGGTGAAAAAATAGATAGGTTAATTAAGCCGTAAAACTGTAGGAAACTTGTTTTCATCGGATAAGTTAGTACTCAGTTGCAAGAATATTATTCCTTTTACAAAGTCGTTCACTAGTGCCTGCTTGAGTTTTCATCGGACCTTGCATTTTCTGATAAACGAGTTCTTATGAGTTTTCATCGGACCTTAAGATAATAAGAGGAATTGTGCCAAACAATTATAATTAAACCAGTAGACATAGCATGAAAGAGCAGATATTATTAACCTGTACCAGAGTCCCATTTAATTTATCTATTAACTTAGTTTATTTTATCTTTCCTTTTTATTTATAAAAACAAGTCAATTAATCCCCCCTTTTGTGACACGCTTAGGTACTATATTAATTCCCCTTAGTCCCACGGTTCAATATCCGGTCGCTTACACTTTACTATACTACTACGACAGGGATTTGTTTGCAGCCCGACTATTATTTTGAGTTTTAATTTCTTTCCTTTTGTCTTAATTACATCAGTTCCAACCACTCACAATATATAGTCTGCACATACTCAGCGTCTATGGCTGATACTACACTCATGCAGGTTGTTGATTATCGTCGGAGCCGAAGTGCGGGAACAGGGTAATTAGAGTTTATTTTAATTACCACACATGGAGTTGTATTATGGTAAGGTTATGTATATTCAGGTTTGGGTAGACGCTCACTTGTCGATGTTTATGATTTATGGACTAGTATGATGTATAGGAGTTTCTCGTTATCATGACGGTTAGCAGTTTGTTTATGTTGGAAGTTGGATGTAGTTTGGCTTCGTTGCTCGCATGGGCGAGTAATGGCCGGTGACACCCGAGAGAGTATTGTTGTTATTATTTAATCTTCCGCTGTAAGACGTTTTATTTATTGCTACGTGAGAGATTATTACGTGATTATGAAGAGGGGTGTTACAGCAAGGTCTAAGCTTATCGTTATATCCTAACTTGTATTAAGCAATTTAAAATGTGTAACGCTTAACATTTGGACTTGAGTTGGCTCAAAACTCCGCTTGGGTTCCATCTTCCATGTATACAAAATAATAAATAAAAAAATTGGAACTCTTTGATCGTATGCTATGAGCGAGCTAAAGTGGCACTGGTTCCGGTTCTGTCTAGTTTCAGTTCCACCGGTTCCGAAACAAGTGTATTCGAAACCGGTTAGGTGGTCCGAGGTAATTCCAGTTCCTAAAGGTGTATTCGGCTTCCGATTCGGTCAAATACCGGTTCTGACCTGTTCCATGCCGGTTTTGACTGGTTCCTTACCGATTCCGGTTCCATATCGGTTCTAGATTCAGGTGTTGAATTGTTAGCCCTGATCCCTTGGGTGAGTCGAAGGCGACAAGCTTTCGGCCTTCAACATACCCAAGGGACCGCCCCACTATGGGTCGGTCGGGCTAATTTTACAACAGTATACCGCCCCACGTGGAGAGGTCGGGTCCAGTTTTTTTCATTTTAACTTTGATTTGAGATCTGTTTATGCGCACACGTTGCTCTTTTTGTCCACTTTACTTCTGGCTAGGATATTTCTCAAGTTTAAAACCCTAAATGTGTAAGTAACATATACTAAGAATTTTTTATTGAAATGCACAATCGAAGAGTAAAGATATTTTATTGTATGATATGAATTCACTGCCTCGTTAAAACCTTATTAGGTAAAAATCCATTGGGAAAACCCTAATAAGAAAAAAAAGTACAACTACTAAGAGGTTACATGATTGCAAGTATTAAAAATACTAAATGGAAAGAAAATTAATATTAATACATTCTAAAAGATTACAAGATAGAAGTCCTAGGTGATGTCTTCTCCATTCATCTCAAACCAATCATCTTGTTGCCCTTCGTACTGCAATGCGCGTGCTTGGGATCGTAACTCGGCTAAGTCCCAATCATACTTCTCAACACAAACCATGATTGAGTCCGGTGCACGGCTTGATCTCTTTTCGACCAACCTTCGTTTGCCTGCACTAAACGCTGACTCATAAGCAACGGTTGATGCTAGAACTGCTAGCACATCTAGGCTATCCTTGCAAGGATGGGAAACTTGCCCTCATGTGCTTGCCTCGACTTAAGAATATCTATATCGCCATCATCATCATCAAAACTAAAAGTTAAGTTAAGATAATCATCATAAGTACAAAATCCAAAACCCGATTGAACAGATTTTGATCTTTTCAAAATACTAGCAATCAAAGAACTTTTTTGTTACCGTGGCGTGGTGGTTTAGAAGATGAACCACTACTACCACCAACATATATAGAAAAGCTCATCCAGGTGAAACTTTGAAGTATAATCTTCATGTAGCCTTCAAAAGGCGTTATCAATCTTTGCAACATGTTTCTTAACATAATCTTCATCGGGTTCAACCACTGGAATAATACTATAATAATAATCTAGACCAACCAATATATTTGTGGACCAAGAACAGTTGCAATACAATAAATCAAAGAAAATTCATTTAAGTATGTAAACCATTTAGATGTCATGCAAAACATTCTTTTTCTCCTGAAAAACATTGAAAATAGTTATGCATTCATTTAGAACGATATGCGCATTAGGTTCATAATTATTGGTAACCACCTTGAGGTTACGGTATCTCTGACTATGAGCCCCCGAACTATAACTTTGTTATCAAAACGTTAACTACATGCTGACCCATCAGCTTAGTCACATTATTAATTCCAACGTGGACAACAAAACTGTTAATCAACATCGTTTAACTCTCCCTCATCCCAATTCAGATGCATTTTGAGGTAGGGTTAACGTTTTTTCGGACAATAAGAATTCTGATTAAGTAGTGTTTTTTGTCCAGCATGTCATTAATAATGTGATTAAGCTGATGGGTCAGCACGTGGTTAACGTTTTGATAATGAAGTTATAGTTTGGGGGCTCATAGTCAAAGATACTGTAACCTCAAAGTGGTTACCAATAATTATGATAAACACAAGGGGGTTGACTGTATTATGCCCAATCCTCAAGGGGGTTCTGAGTAATTTACTCAACATCTTAAAACATTGCTCACAACATTAGCACTAGTCCAAAAATCAAGAGTTTTTAAAATCATCACTGGATTAAACAACCATAGTGTTATATATATGAGATAATATGGGGTGATTTTTCTTAGTTTAAACTAACAAATCATAAGGGAGTTCCATCTAATGGAGGCATCAGGAGCAAAAGCTTGCTCACACAATTTTTGTATTTATTTTAATTAGGATGTGATTTCCTAATTTTTCTTATAACATGCCTAAGTGGTTCTAGTGTAGCAGTCAAGTGATGTAACCTATCTTGTACACACAAATTTAAAACGTGTGCACAACATCGAACATGTAAGAAATCTCCATCATGCTATGAGCTTATTATTATATTTTAGATATTGTGCACACTTAACACTGTTCGAAGCATTATCTAAAGAAAGGGAGAATAACTTGTTTAACAAATTCCACTCAGATAATACTTTAATCAGGTTTTCAGAAATATTATGGCCGGTATGTGCATCATCTAAAATATCAAAAGCAATAATATGCTTTGGAGCGTTCAAGAACTATCAATCCAATGAAGTGTAACATAAATAAACGTCTCATTAGTTGTAGACGTTCACACGACTAACAAAGTTATTCATCATTTCCATTAGGTTGTTTCTAGTGCGCTATGTTGTGCAAATGCTCTACGCTTAAATGTGTTCCTAGGCACTCTACTATATTGCGGTTGTAATTTGGTGCAAACAAAATTTTCAAAGTGGGAGCTTTCACCAAAATTAAAAGGTAATTGTTCAGCAATCATAAATCTAGCCATGCCATCTATCATTCTTTCTCTATCATATAAAAAAAAACCTGGATCATTGTCGTTCGGTAAACCCGGTTTGCATATTTTGACCGCTAGTGCCCTCCATTGTCATATCCTTGTAGATGTTGTGCATGTTCAAGTGCTTTGCAAAGGATCCGGTTCCGGTGCCCACCGCCCATGTAAGTCCTTTATTGCAAATATTGCAATATTGCTTTTATGTTCTGGCCTTCTTAGGATCTTCTTTCTTTGTGAAGTGAGGCCACACCCTAGAAGTTGGTTTCTTTCTTGATGGCATGTTGTCGGCATCATCATCTTGATCATAGATGAGATTGTGAGGTTGTGTGGAGCTCCGATGACCATCGTTTCGGATAGAGATCCGAGGTTCGTGTCCCGTTTCTAGTGTAGCATGCATAAGGCTTTAGGGACGAGTTTGGCCTTCAGTTTAGCATATCATCATCAGTTAGATGATCAGACCGAGAGGACGAATTAGATCTTGGAGGATATGTTGAGAGCCTGTGTTCTAGAATTTGGTGGCAGTTGGGATCAGCACGTCACTATGATTGAGTTTACCTACAACAACAGCTTATAGTCTAGTATCGGCATGGCGTCGTTCGAAGCGTTGTATGGTAGAAGGTGCAGGTCTCCCATCTTTTGGTATGACCTGAAGGAGAGAGTGCTGGTTGGTCATGATTTGGAGCAGGGCGCCATGGATAAGATTCGGACTATTCGTGAGCGTCTGTTGGTTGCCCAGAGCTGACATAAGAGCTATGCAGATCAGAGGCGTTGCCCGCTTGTGTTTTAGGTTGGGGATCATGTTTATCTAAAGGTTTTGCCTGTCATAGAAGTGGTCAAAATTGGGAAGAGTAGAAAGCTTAGCCCTCAGTTTATTGGTCCTCTTGAGGTGCTTAAGAGGGTTGGGGCTGGTGGCTTACCGTTTAGCATTGCGACCAGCTTTAGCAGGAGTTCATGATGTCTTCCATGTGTCGATTTTGAGGAAGTACATCCATGATCCGACACATGTGATCGAGTTTGGTCCACTTCAGCAGCGTGAGGATTTCTCCTATGAGCTGTTCTAGTTCGTATCTTAGCCCGTGACGTTTATCGACTTCAGAATAAGATCTTGCCTATGGTTAATGTTCAGTGGTCTGATCAGCCAGAGCATGAGGCAACGTGGGAGCTGATGAGCTGCGTGCTAAGTTCCCTTCCCTCTTTGAGCAATGAGGTATGTTGAATTTCGAGGACGAAATTACTTTTTAGAGGGGAATAATGTTATAACCCAGATTTTGTTTAAGTCGGTTTGCATTTTATATCTTATGTTAAGTTTGTTTATGACATTTAGGACACTGTGGGTATTTGAGAGGAAGAGGAGGGCAAGTTGGACCTTTTGCTTAGTTGGGAATTAATTAAAGTAAGGGAATAGAATTTCTTTCTTTTCCTCATTATTTCCCGTTCGTAGTGTCTGGCAGTTTTGAGAACGCTCCTCCCTTTCTCCTTCTTCTTCTAGTCCTTGCATTGAGGAAGTGTTGCTGGATTACGCTGGTTGGTGTGATTTGAGACTCTATTGCTGTGTGTGTCCCTCTTCGTCAATCTCGGGTTTGGTTGGAGTTTCAGTAGTGGTTTTGCTCTTGTTTATGAGAGATTTTGTTTTCAGATTTATGGCTTGGCTGATTGGTGAATTCAGTGGCTCTTTTTCGTTCTCGGTTGCTTCGTGATTCTTCTGGTTGCTCTCAATTTCGGTTGGGATTGTTTTGCGATTCGAAACAAGCATTCCCAACCTTTGTTACTTCTGTAGAGGTCATTATGCTCTCTCCTCTCTCCTCCCCCCCCCCCCCCCCGTAACCCACGTCACCCACCATGTCGCCACCTTCCACCACCTCTAATCCGCCGCCCCATTTCACACAAAAACCGCCTTTCAACACTCAAAAACCGCACAGATCACTAGCCAACCTAAGGTAACATCATGTGGAGGGAGAAGAGATACCCATGGAGAAGAGGCAGAGGAAGTAGATACTCGGAAGATAGAAGCAGGGGTAGGAAGCCACGGTGGAAAACTAGGCAGGAAGGATCCTACTATGCAGGGAATGGAGGTAAAGATCGCGTGACGATACAAAGAGGAGCCCTGACGTACACGGCTAATGGACAACAACGAGAAAGGAGTCGAGCAAGCCCAAGTGGAGCGGGTATAGGACATACATCCACGGTCTTTATTGACAATGTAAGCCATCAAGTAACAGAGTACCAACTGGGGAGAATCCTGAGAAGGTTTGCGAAATATTCAAGGCTTTATATTAGCAGGAAGACTAGGAAAATACCCGTTTTGCATGCGCTTTCGTCGACGTCCAAAGTGTAGATGAGGCGAGACGTTTGATCGACGGCGTCAAAGGTTGGGTCATAGATGGGAGGGGGGGTAGGTTATTAGGATGGAGTATCAAGGAGATAAGCAAGACAGACCATAACTCAACATTCTGGGTCTGGTAAGAGAAGACCTGGAATAAAACAGCCAACACCAAAGCGGGAGGCAACATGGCGACCGAGAAAGAGCTCAAGTGGAATGTGGAAAGAGAGAAACCATGCCACATCTAGGCTGTCACTAGAAGTGAAGTCTGATCAAGAAATACAAGCTTGTTTGAAGAAATGTGTGGTTGTGTCCCTGCGTGAAGAACGACAGGCAAAAGCAGCAATGGAATTTATGCAAAATAGATGGCCTAACCTTACCGGTCTACTGGCATTCTCGCGAAAAAAGTTCTTGCTGGTCTTTAACTCGCTACATGAAGCCTCAGAAGTTTTAGAGCAAGCCAAAGGGGGACATACTGCGGAGGAAATTAAGGAAATACGGTCCTGGTATGTACAAGATCAAGTCGAACAGAGGAAAACATGGGTCGCCATAAGAGGTTTCCCGATACATGCGTGGAATAAACAGAATGTGAGAAAAGTTGTCCAGACCGTGGGTGTAACACCCCATACAACAACAAATACATAACGACAACCTGCAGCGGAATACACACCTCATCAAATAACTTAACTCGTTGGTGTTACACGCCGTTAACCCCCACGTGGCTAACAAGGCTAATACACATACATTGTACCGGTCTATGGGCTAAATTCCCGAGCGACTACACATTACTATCCCTTTCTATTAACAACAACAACAACATAACACCTTTCAATATACCGAGTATTTATAAACTGATGCCCTGCACAACAATTTCGGTCTTACTACACCTACTGTCTATATACACTTAAATGATTACCCATGTGCAATGTCTACCCCGTCCTACTCTCGAACGGCTTCCAGCTCTTTGTACCTGAAATAGGAAAGGAAGAGAAAGGGTGGCCCCCAAGGGGCTCAACACCTTTGCTGGTATGGTAATCCCGCAGCCCACATGCTACCGGGCCACGCACAACTAATTGTCATCTTAGCATGCGATTGTTTATATTTAAATCATGCATGCAACTGTAAACACACAACACATAATCATTTCGCCTCAATGGGCTCAACAAACGGATAATATATCCTTACTTGATAAGTCACTCATGGTATTCATTATCCCTAGAGTGTTCCTCCTCTAATGGAGCTACTTCCTTAATAGACGACACTTGCCCTTAAATCGGGTTATCCTTAAACGCCTCTTATCACAAACTGGGATTCATATCCGTGATCCACATACTCCACATTTTACATCATATAACATTCCTCACATGACAAAACATAACAACACTTTCACGTTTCAACGTGCACATAATAACATCGCGATAGAAATTGCATTACAACAACATCACATACATAACGGGAATGGTTCTCTTAGGAACGACCCAAACATTGTTAATACACTGGTGAGCCTAGAGAATGTTGCAAGTCTCATGATAAGCTCGTTACATAACTCATTACCGTCTCGTTAAATGAACGGATAACTTAACACAAGGTGTCTCGGATATAGTGATCCAAGCACACCGAACAAACATAACATAGTATGCCCCTGTGGCCCGACGTGAGTCAGTAATAGCCTTGGTTAAGCTAAAGGGAAGGTTGGAAACCAAATTGGAAAACAACCATAACATACAGAGAGGATCGAACCTGATATGACAACGACCCCCATACTCACACGCGTGGCCGGAACAGACCGGACTCCTCACTTCCCCCGTTAGCACTTGTCAGAAGTTCATCATTGAACTTAGTTAAACAATCACAACATTGGGTTAAGTCTTGTTAGAGACACACAAGGGAAGGGAAGTCATACATTCACACACAAACATCACACACAAACATCACATAACTAACTCACGCATAGCCGTGGTTAGAACGTTCCTTAGGTCGGAAACGTTGTTACCAGATACCGTTCTCCTACGTTTACCTAATAGTGGTTAACTAGCCCTTCAAGCGCATTCGAGGTTACCAGTATCGGCACGTAAACAAACAACATCAATAACGACTGTAAACTCGTTTCATGATTTGTCTTATAACGTGGCAAACACACAGAAAAACACATTGGCATACAAGCCGGTGTAATCCGGTAGGACACAGGTCGCAAGAAAACCATACCTGTCACCGGAGTCCACTTTACCACGTCCACTTATGTTCCTCGAGCAATTCTCGAACAACTGATAACATTACATATACTTTTATTAACATCGGGGTTGCATGATTATTCAATGTCTAATGCTTATAATTTTTCCCCGTTAGTTTGGTTACATAACTTCACATTAACTTGTTTTACTTTTACATTTTAATACAACTTTTCCCTCACCAAATCGTCATTATAACTCACCTAACATGTCTTAAACAACCTTATAACATCATTACTAATCAATCCCCATCATGACCTATCATTTTATAACCATAAACAACATTTTTGGTCCGACCGACCTTACCGACCGACCTTGCACAAGGTCGGTCCATTCCAGAACACTTTACCGTCAAAATTTTCTACTCCGACCGACCTTGTAAGTTCGGTCGCATGTTCGGTCGATTCCAGAACACTTAATCCGTACAGAAAATACAAGCCGACCGACCTTGCAAGTCCGGTCCCCAAGGTCGGTCCATTCCAGAAACTAATTCTCGCAGGGTAAACTGGGCTCGAGACCTTGGCAAGTTCGGTCGCAAGGTCGGTCTGCCCCAGACCTTTATTTCCCCTTGCCCATTTAACTTCAAACTTCACCTCAAATATCCTAATATGTTCTAACATAATTTGGCTCCTTTAATCCTTCATATAACATCCATAAAAACTCATTTTATAACTCCTTAAACACTTACCCCTTCTTACCATTTTCATACCTTAAACAACATTTTTAGAGTGGTCCGGGACTTGGTCCTTACCTTAAGTCCCGGACCAATACTTACAGAGACTCTCGGCTGTTTTTAATAGGGTGGTCGGGACCTTGTACTCACCCCAAGTCCCGGACCAAGACAGTTTTCCAACTCTCGGTCTGTTTTTCATGTATGGTCCGGGACATCTTCCAATACCTAAGTCCCGGACCTCTGTAACAGAATCCCAAATTTGACAATTTCAAGTTTGTTTCATCTATTCTCTTCATCCATAGATTACCCAAACTTCATACATGAACTTAGGCATATTCTAATACCCAAAATATCACTTTGATTCACCTTTAAACATTGTCCAATTTGTCACTCATTTTCTTATAAATCTCTTAACACTACCTAGTTCACCAAAAACTCTTTTAAGACACTTAGAAACTCCTTATCATTTTTCCAAATTTTGCCATAGCTTCTCTTGTATATTACTCACATCCAAACACTTAGGTTTTTACCTTATTTCATTCAGAACACCTAAAATCCATCAAACACTTTTATACTCAAGACTTCACCAATTTACACTACATCACAATATAGTGCACAATTTAAATTGCTTGGCACTTAGGCCCTAAATAACATGGCTCTTAGGCCCTTAAATTGCAATAACCATAAACACTGAATTTCCCACATAAATAATGCCTTTGACCTGCAATTACACTCAACAATAACATATGCCCTTAATAAACTCCTTGAGAGCATTCACTAGGTCATTCACCTTTGGCTCCTTAGATCATTTTAACAAGCAATATAAACTCACTTCCTAAGGCATTATACCACATTAGGTTAGTATATTTACCTCTTTTCCACTCAAACTTCTTTCTTGTTCCCTTATAAAACCGGTTAGGTATTTGATTCCTTGTCAACTACTAAACAATATACAGCAACGAAATGAGTATACAAGCTTCAAGCTTAAACTCATTGTAAACCCTAGTTACACATATTGTTTTTAACACTAAGGTAATTGTTTTACCTTGGAATTGGGAAGAGAACTTGAATAAGTATCAAGAGAGGACTCCTCCTAGCCCTTGGAAGATTCAAATGAAGCTAAAACAAGCAAGGTGAAACACCATTGTGAGGTGAATTTTCGGACATCACATAACATGGAGGAAACATGGATTTTTTGAGTTTCCTTACCTTGAAGCAAAGGAGAACAATAATATGTGAAAAGGTGAGCTCAAGCTCCTTCAATGGTGAATCTCCATGGCACCAAAATTGAGTTCTTGAAGATTTGAAAAGATAGAAGTGTAGAGCTTGGTCTAACTAAGACAAATATGGTTTTAAATTTGATTTGGAGCATGGAGTTGGATTTGGCAAGGAATTGAAGATGGAGAAGAGAGGTTGCCATAGAAAATCGTAAATGGAGCTTGGGAGAAGAGAAGAGAAGAAACCGTGTGAATACAAGAAGGAAAGAGAGAATGAAGGTAAGTTTTGCTTTTTGGAAGATATTTGTACTTAAAGCAAAATAGTACTTTACTTTAAGCTTTACTTTACTTATTTGATTTCTTTTACAAGTTGGTGACTCACACCTTGAAAAACCGGCCCCCATATGTTTAGAAGGGTATAATGGTCTTTGTTGACCAATTTAATTACTTATGATAATATGTTACAAACTAGCTTATAAAATCACTATTCACAAAAACAAGGCACATAGAAGTGAAATTTTGATTTCTATTGATATAGACATCCAAATGTGATACTATATAGTACACATATATATTTAAGAGTAATGATGGACATTTAGCCACTCAAAACTCATTTACAAGACAATTTTTCAAAAACGTGCTTTAAGACTCCTTAAAGCACTTTTTGTGTTTTAACTTGTTTTCAAGCTTGGTTTTCTTTGGTAATTGATTTAATATGTTCATTAACATATTTATAAGATATAGGTATGACCATTAGGTCTTATACAAATTTATCCCAAGCTTAGAGCACTTTTAGCCCATATTGACCTTAAGGTATTTATTTGTGTTTTGTTTGGTTTAACTGTCTACCAAAGTTTCCTAAGGACTTAATTAGCTTTATAAAATCATAATTAAATGTTACTAAGTCTTGGTAGGCTCCTTGGGTCCTAACCAAGTTCACACAAGCTTAGAGCATGTTTTTGCTCAAAACCGTGTCTTAGTGTTTATTGTGTTTTACCATGGTTTAAATGGTTCATTGATGTCTCTAAGGCACTTTTTAGCCTTTATATACCATAATTAGTATTTAAACAATATATCAGGGTTTGGGGCATTTCAATCTACCCCCCTTAAAAGAACTTCGTCCTCGAAGTTTACACTTCCCTCACATCTTGGATTAGAATACGGGGATTACTTATAGAAATAAAACTTCCATAACCAAACACACTTACATCACAACCTCGGACTTAATGGTCCGGGCAAACATCACATCCCTACATAACATAACATATTCACATGATAACCTCGGACTCAATGGTCGGGTATCTTAACCAACACTTACATATACATAACAACCCCTTTGACTCACTGGTCTTGGGTAACATAACAACATTTAGACACATAGGTCTTGATAACATAATAGCCTTTAGACACATAGGTCTATGTAACACGACACATTTAGACTCATAGGTCATAATAGCATACACTTTAGGAAATCAAAGTCAAAATAACATTTATTACACATACCAACAACATGTCATAGCATGTATAACAATAAAAAATATCTTTGATATACACTGTGATCCCACAGAACCCGGTCGCGATGGACACCTTCCGTCCCCGTGCCTTTGGGAGATCAAAACAATCACTTAAATTTAAAATTTCTTGTGAGGTTAAGTAAGAGAACTTTAATTATGTAAAGTATCTATCAACGTTTTATAAATACCAATTGAAAATCCTTTTGAAAACACACACAACTCCAAGTTCAACTTAAGCTCTTTGCTTCATTTCTTAGCGTGGTTATTTGTGACCACTTATAGGGAGTTTCAAGAGTCATCCAACCCTGATGTGATCAGCATCAGTGTTGAACTATCCCTCTACTCCAATTTGTGTTCGGCTTCCCTTGATCGCATGCAAATCAAGTTCCACTTCCCACTTCATTTCAAGCATCAAATAAATCACTCATTTCCAATTTTCTATCTTTTTAATCATTCTAATCATGATCATAACATCTCCAAGGGATAGAACTTCGTCTATCAGTTATTCCCATTCACTTAAATGCTGTTACCTAGGGAATCTTATTCTCACTAGGTTCTATGTCGGTTTCATAACCTTTCATGAATCACTATATAGTATATATATACACATATATTTTTTTAAAAAATACAACACACAGTTTCACATTTATACACTGTCGGGGTTTTAGTTCCCCAGGAGTTTCTCTACTCCCCACACTTGTACTATCACACACAACTGTTTAACAACTAAACACACTTATCACAAGGTATTCGCATCTTCTGGCGCAATTACCACAATTAAACCATGAATGAATGCGTATGTTTACGTAACACACACACCAATCATCATAACCAATGATTTTGTGCTATGCACAACATAAATCACGTACACTTGTATGGTAATACACACTAAGTGGTTTTGCGCTCTACCCCCCTTAAAAGGGATTACGCCCACGTAATCAATCACTAAACATTGGCTTAAAATGTTCTGCCGTCGTGAAGTGTTTTAACTTCCACGCGGTCTATTATACAATGGATTCCGATTAGAGGATCTTAACCATATTGGCGGTTTAGTTCCTAAACCAAGAATTCTCATTGGAGTTTGTTTAAACTCTTAATTGGTTTCGATTCTGGCCTGTTAGGCTTTTAGGCGTTAATAATTAGCCATTTACTCATATTCACTATGCACATTGTACACTTAACTCACTGGTTCACTATCGTCTGCTGCGCAACTCTGACAACTGCGGGGCTTAGTTTGCCCTACTCATTATTCTCACTGTAGTGTACACCTCCCATATATCACCTTTATCTTGGTAATAATGGTTTCTCAACCGACGCGTGGTATTTCTTACCGTGAGCGAATTCGGTGAGTTTTAAACTTTCTATCTACTTCCATAACAATTTACTGTGTATGCAGCTATGTATTTTACAATGATTGTCTTGTTCCCTTCCGACTTGCTGTCGGTTGAGATTGAGCTACTACCTAGTGTGTAGTGCTCTCTCAGCTATTTACAACATTTGGGGTATATTCCATACCGATATTTGGCAGTTAGTGCTATTGTAGTCACTTACCGTTAATCATGTCTCCACATTTGGTTTTGTACAAGTACTCTTTCCTGGTATGTCTTTGCATTTCCTATGCATCGGCCATTATAACATTATTGTTCCACAATTAACATGTTTCCAATTCCTAGCTATCCCACTCGATCATTACTGCGCAAGTGCAATACCAAAACACTCAGTCATACAGAGTGCAGAGGTGTAAACTCTTGGCAGCAAATCTCTCATGTGATTCGCATGGAATTCACACTGTGTTCCTCATCACATAGTACTTACCACTGGCTTATGGCCCAGTCTGTTTATCATCACTTATCTTGCATCTCCACTGAGTTTAACTCATAACTGGTATATCCACATTACTCAAAACATTGATACAACGGTCGCCGGCCGCGAACCGTGCTCTTACTCATTGCATAACAATAACTTACATGGTATTTACTGTCACATTAACTTCCACACCTATACTTACATCATTCGTATTATGGTTCATCACTCATTTGGATGACTACTAAATGCTCCTTGAGCGTTGCTCACTCGAGTCTCAACCGACGTTATTTAGCTCGGTGCTTCACTTTATACACACATACTACTAAGCTAACTGCTCTCTTTCGATAATAATATCGTCCATCCTTAACATATTTCTTGAGCTTGGTTCACATAACTACCGCTCCAGCGGTTTCACAATATCGAGAGGTATCCCCACTCTTAGTGCAGTGGTTCGTTCTCCACTCTATTCACTTATATAACATAAACTTCTGCAATCAATATAATTTGCATAACACATTTTATTTGTGGCCTATAAGCCTTATTTGCCTTGAGCTGCGCTCATTGTGGGCTATCCACACGCATGTACTTCTTTGTACAACATTACATGGTTTGGATGTTATATTGAGCTCCATGACAAGGTCGTTGCATTCCGTCTCCTTTCCTGGAATGCCCCTTAGGATTGTCAGTCCGTCTCCTGACAACTTATGTCTAAACTGGTGTTAGTTCCAACCTCTTGTGTTTCTGTCACGTTATTTCGAGCAACAATTGTTGATGTGAACACCCTTTAAGGATTGCTCCTGGGTGTTGATAAGTCATGCCATTACATCTGGTTCACACTTATTGGTACATTCGGTTAGCCACGCCTTTTGCGTTCTTAACTGGTTATTATCTTCTTCTGTGAAGATCAACATTTCCTGGTAGTGTAGGTACTTATTCCGGAAGTTTCATCCCGTTCATTGCACATTAATGTGTCCACATTAGGCATCTGCCTTGCCATACACAGGCTGGGTCACCGTTCCAGCTAACATGTTTATCCCTGAGGATCCTTAAGACGTATACGATGTCTTTACATTACAGTTAGTGCACTTCGCACCTCCTAACTCTTAAACATTTCCTTGAAAGGAATTCACTAATCCTTTTAGTCTCGTTAACTTAACTGGGTTCCTTAACTTCAACCATTCCTTGTAATCCTTAGCTCTTGTTTGACTTATACTGCTGACCGTAGTACGGAGTCGACTACTTCCCGTGTTTCGGATTCTACTCGTATACATATGTGGGGTACCATACTGATACATTACTACTTACCCAACTAACCCATAAGTAGGTCTGTCAGGCCCACAAGCTCCTATCGGAGTGCGGTCGTCCCACAATTCAGTTGGTACACTCGTAGTGTCCGTCACACACCTAGGTGAAGTATTCTGTTGTCAACTCCCTTATATTGTCCCGTGACAATATTCATTCCTTGCTTCCCGAACTTAATCGAGGGAAAGTTTATCCACTGTTGTATCTTTATCAACTGCCCTTGGTTTTACTGGTTTGGTTTAAAAGAAGGTTGGAAAGAAGTGTTGGTTTGAAAGAAAATCTGGTTTTGAAGGAAAAGAGTTTGAAATAAATCTGAGTTTGAAAGAAAATTTTCATGGTTTCACAACATCTTCTTACCTTAACCAAATCTAGCTTCTTGCTGACTGGTGTACTTTACAATTACAGAGGTTAGGCTAGCAGGCCCTTCCACTGTTATGACGATCACATTTAACTTTATGGTACTTTACCAAGTACTTTGTGGTGGTTACAAATTTCCTGAACAGCCCTGTTATAGCAGCACTTGCTATGGCAAGTGCGCCATGCTAACTGGCTATCGGTTTAACACATACCGGTTGTGGTATTGTTTTTACCCATACTGTCATCAGTGGCCTTGTTGGCCCTCACTGATCTTACTGCCTTGATAATAACTCTTCTAGGTGACTTCTCACTGTCTTCACATGACGATCATCAACTAGGGTGTTTCCCATTCTGGGAGACCCTTTTTTCTTAGTATTGTATTCTCTTTGTAGCCCGTTCCACGTATTTGGGCACTACGTTGTAGTTCCCTTGTCGGTTGGTATACCGTTGGTGTATTATTATCAACTGTGGTCCCGTAGACACTCGTCTCGGGTTTCACTAATCCACTTCTTGCCTGTTGCACGGTCGGTGCGTTGCAAGCTGGTTATCCTCGACTGCTCGGCATGTCGACCCAGGTTGCCGGAAATTCTATTCTTCTATACACAAAATTCTTCATTCTTCGCTATTAAATGCGGTTAACATTGTTCAGATGGAAACCGTCTCCGGGATTCCCAGTTTTCGGGATCTACCGTATGACAGGTTCTCCGTACTCTAAAGGTATTTAATAACAGCCAGATCGGGTATTCCCGAGTAAGAGTGGACTTCCATCTCTCTGGCGTTGTTTCCCAAGTTATATACAGGGATTGTGGAGGGTGGGATGGAGACTGTAGGTTTCCAGTACACACTGGTAATTCCTATCTAGCGTATCTCTCACGCTATCACTCAACCCTTAACCCAAAGTACTTAAATCCTAACTCGGTACTTCCTAAGCTCGGTAATTCAGTCATCAGAGCGATACTTCGCTCTGATACCACTTTTTGTAACACCCATCCAACAACAAATACATAACGACAACCTGCAGCGGAATACACACCTCATCAAATAACTTAACTCGTTGGTGTTACACGCCGTTAACCCCCACGTGGCTAACAAGGCTAATACACATACATTGTACCGGTCTGATGGGCTAAATTCCCGAGCGACTACACATTACTATCCCTTTCTATTAACAACAACAACAACAACATACACCTTTAAACTATACCGAGTATTTATAAACTGATGCCGACAACAATTTCGGTCTTACTACACCTACTGTCTATATACACTTAAATGATTACCCATGTGCAATGTCTACCCCGTCCTACTCTCGAACGGCTTCCAACTCTCTGTACCTGAAATAGGAAAGGAAGAGAAAGGGTGGCCCCCAAGGGGCTCAGCACCTTTGCTGGTATGGTAATCCCGCAGCCCACATGCTACCGGGCCACGCACAACTAATTGTCGTCTTAGCATGCGATTGTTTATATTTAAATCATGCATGCAACTGTAAACACACAACACATAATCATTTCGCCTCAATGGGCTCAACAAACGGATAATATATCCTTACTTGATAAGTCACTCATGGTATTCATTATCCCTAGAGTGTTCCTCCTCTAATGGAGCTACTTCCTTAATAGACGACACTTGCCCTTAAATCGGGTTATCCTTAAACGCCTCTTATCACAAACTGGGATTCATATCCGTGATCCACATACTCCACATTTTACATCATATAACATTCCTCACATGACAAAACATAACAACACTTTCACGTTTCAACGTGCACATAATAACATTGCAATAGAAATTGCATTACAACAACATCACATACATAACGGGAATGGTTCTCTTAGGAACGACCCAAACATTGTTAATACACTGGTGAGCCTAGAGAATGTTGCAAGTCTCATGATAAGCTCGTTACATAACTCGTTACCGTCTCGTTAAATGAACGGATAACTTAACACAAGGTGTCTCGGATATAGTGATCCAAGCACACCGAACAAACATAACATAGTATGCCCCTGTGGCCCGACGTGAGTCAGTAATAGCCTTGGTTAAGCTAAAGGGAAGGTTGGAAACCAAATTGGAAAACAACCATAACATACAGAGAGGATCGAACCTGATATGACAACGACCCCCATACTCACACGCGTGGCCGGAACAGACCGGACTCCTCACTTCCCCCGTTAGCACTTGTCAGAAGTTCATCATTGAACTTAGTTAAACAATCACAACATTGGGTTAAGTCTTGTTAGACACACACAAGGGAAGGGAGAGTCATACATTCACACACAAACATCACACACAAACATCACATAACTAACTCACGCATAGCCGTGGTTAGAACGTTCCTTAGGTCGGAAACGTTGTTACCAGATACCGTTCTCCTACGTTTACCTAATAGTGGTTAACTAGCCCTTCAAGCGCATTCGAGGTTACCAGTATCGGCACGTAAACAAACAACAACAATAACGACTGTAAACTCGTTTCATGATTTGTCTTATAACGTGGCAAACACACAAAAAACACATTGGCATACAAGCCGGTGTAATCCGGTAGGACACAGGTTGCAAGAAAACCATACCTGTCACCGGAGTCCACTTTACCACGTCCACTTATGTTCCTCGAGCAATTCTCGAACAACTGATAACATTACATATACTTTTATTAACATCGGGGTTGCATGATTATTCAATGTCTAATGCTTATAATTTTTCCCCGTTAGTTTAGTTACATAACTTCACATTTTAACTTGTTTTACTTTTACATTTTAATACAACTTTTCCCTCACCAAATCGTCATTATAACTCACCTAACATGTCTTAAACAACCTTATAACATCATTACTAATCAATCCCCATCATGACCTATCATTTTATAACCATAAACAACATTTTTGGTCCGACCGACCTTACCGACCGACCTTGCACAAGGTCGGTCCATTCCAGAACACTTTACCGTCAAAATTTTCTACTCCGACCGACCTTGTAAGTTCGGTCGCATGTTCGGTCGATTCCAGAACACTTAATCCGTACAGAAAATACAAGCCCGACCGACCTTGCAAGTCCGGTCCCCAAGGTCGGTCCATTCCAGAAACTAATTCTCGCAGGGTAAACTGGGCTCGACCGACCTTGGCAAGTTCGGTCGCAAGGTCGGTCTGCCCCAGACCTTTATTTCCCCTTGCCCATTTAACTTCAAACTTCACCTCAAATATCCTAATATGTTCTAACATCATTTGGCACCTTTAATCCTTCATATAACATCCATAAAAACTCATTTTATAACTCCTTAAACACTTACCCCCTTCTTACCATTTTCATACCTTAAACAACATTTTTAGAGTGGTCCGGGACTTGGTCCTTACCTTAAGTCCCGGACCAATACTTACAGAGACTCTCGGCTGTTTTTAATAGGGTGGTCCGGGACCTTGTACTCACCCCAAGTCCCGGACCAAGACAGTTTTCCAACTCTCGGCCTGTTTTTCATGTATGGTCCGGGACATCTTCCAATACCTAAGTCCCGGACCTCTGTAACAGAATCCCAAATTTGACAATTTCAAGTCTTGTTTCATCTATTCTCTTCATCCATAGATTACCCAAACTTCATACATGAACTTAGGCATATTCTAATACCCAAAATATCACTTTGATTCACCTTTAAACATTGTCCAATTTGTCACTCATTTTTCTTATAAATCTCTTAACACTACCTAGTTCACCAAAACTCTTTTAAGACACTTAGAACTCCTTATACATTTTTCCAAATTTTGCCATAGCTTCTCTTGTATATACTCACATCCAAACACTTAGGTTTTTACCTTATTTCATTCAAGAACACCTAAAATCCATCAAACACATTTTATACTCAAGACTTCACCAAATTTACACTACATCACAATATAGTGCACAATTTAAATTGCTTGGCACTTAGGCCCTTAAATAACATGGCTCTTAGGCCCTTAAATTGCAATAACCATAAACACTGAATTTCCCACATAAATAATGCCTTTGACCTGCAATTACACTCAACAATACATATGCCCTTAATAAACTCCTTGAGAGCATTTCACTAGGTCATTCACCTTTGGCTCCTTAGATCATTTTAACAAGCAATATAAACTCACTTCTCCTAAGGCATTATACCACATTAGGTTAGTATATTTACCTCTTTTCCACTCAAACTTCTTTCTTATTCCCTTATAAAACCGGTGAGGTATTTGATTCCTTGTCAACTACTAAACAATATACAAGCAACGAAATGAGTATACAAGCTTCAAGCTTAAACTCATTGTAAACCCTAGTTACACATATTGTTTTTAACACATTAAGGTAAT
The DNA here is from genome assembly GCA_023374045.1 of Limonium bicolor. Classification (NCBI taxonomy): domain Eukaryota; kingdom Viridiplantae; phylum Streptophyta; class Magnoliopsida; order Caryophyllales; family Plumbaginaceae; genus Limonium; species Limonium bicolor. Next base: position 266,827,753 of record CM041777.1, on the reverse strand, counting down.
TGTTTTACCTTGGAATTGGAAGAGAACTTGAATAAGTATCAAGAGAGGACTCCTCCTAGCCCTTGGAAGATTCAAATGAAGCTAAAACTAGCAAGGTGAAAACACCATTGTGAGGTGAATTTTCGGACATCACATAAACATGGAGGAAACATGGATTTTCTTTGAGTTTCCTTACCTTGAAGCAAAGGAGAACAATAATATGTGAAAAGGTGAGCTCAAGCTCCTTCAATGGTGAATCTCCATGGCACCAAAATTGAGTTCTTGAAGATTTGAAAAGATAGAAGTGTAGAGCTTGGTCTAACTAAGACAAATATGGTTTTAAAATTTGATTTGGAGCATGGAGTTGGATTTGGCAAGGAATTGAAGATGGAGAAGAGAGGTTGCCATAGCAAATCGTAAATGGAGCTTGGGAGAAGATGAAGAAACCGTGTGAATACAAGAAGGAAAGAGAGAATGAAGGTAAGTTTTGCTTTTTGGAAGATATTTGTACTTAAAGCAAAATAGTACTTTACTTTAAGCTTTACTTTACTTATTTGATTTCTTTTACAAGTTGGTGACTCACACCTTGAAAAACCGGCCCCCATATGTTTAGAAGGGTATAATGGTCTTTGTTGACCAATTTAATTACTTATGATAACATATGTTACAAACTAGCTTATAAAAATCACTATTCACAAAAACAAGGCACATAGAAGTGAAATTTTTGATTTCCTATTGATATAGACATCCAAATGTGATACTATATAGTACACATATATTTAAGAGTAATGATGGACATTTAGCCACTCAAAACTCATTTACAAGACAATTTTTCAAAAACGTGCTTTAAGACTCCTTAAAGCACTTTTTGTGTTTTAACTTGTTTTCAAGCTTGGTTTTCTTTGGTAATTGATTTAATATGTTCATTAACATATTTATAAGATATAGGTATGACCATTAGGTCTTATACAAATTTATCCCAAGCTTAGAGCACTTTTAGCCCATATTGACCTTAAGGTATTTATTTGTGTTTTGTTTGGTTTAACTGTCTACCAAAGTTTCCTAAGGACTTAATTAGCTTTATAAAATCATAATTAAATGTTACTAAGTCTTGGTAGGCTCCTTGGGTCCTAACCAAGTTCACACAAGCTTAGAGCATGTTTTTGCTCAAACCGTGTCTTAGTGTTTTATTGTGTTTTACCATGGTTTAAATGGTTCATTGATGTCTCTAAGGCACTTTTTAGCCTTTATATACCATAGATTAGTATTTAAACAATATATCAGGGTTTGGGGCATTTCAGTGGGGAATGTGATACAAATAGAAGAGGATGAAAATCTATTTGCTGAAAACGTGGAGAGCCGAATTCAAATAGAAACATCTACATTACAGATGATCAATCTCAAGCTGCTGGTCAAAGTCGATGATCAGAGTTTTCCGGTTAGTATTGTGGAAATCAGTAACGTAGTCACTAATCCGAAGGACAGAGATCCCGCGACAAGCATCGCCCAATTCGCACAGCCTGCAGATGATGACATGGTTGGTGACGATGCAAACATTTCCATAGCTGACGAGAAGAGGAAGAAACAGGAGGAATCTCAGGGGAGCGCTGTAAAAGAAAATAATAAAATATCCATGCCTATCATGCAGTCAGAAGGTGGTGATTTTAATTATATGCCCATCACTATGTCAGACGGTGGAAATGTTACTTTTCGACACAATATGGAATGTGCTCAACAACAATATATAAATGGTACTGCTCGAGACAAGATGGTAGTGCCATTCATACAGCCGCCCTGTAAGATGGTGGAGACCGCACTTGTCCCACACAAGGAGAATAAAGAATGTGAACAAAGTACAGATAATTCAACGGCTGGAGCAAATGGCGATACATATAATAAGGAGGGAAGGATGAAGCTGCAGAGAGAGGCGAACATCCAAATCGACACTGAGACAGAAAAAGTAATAGAAAACAGTAGAGAATTAATAAAGAACTCGCAGTCACAGAAAGAGGTGGGTGGAGGAGGTTCGTATTGTTCTGAAACAATAGAAGAGTATGGGACAGATATGGAATCAAATATTATTAAAAAGAACTTGATTACATTGGAAACACCCGACTCAGAGCATTCAGGAGAGAGAGAAAAGCAGAGATATGAAGGGGAAGGGGTTAAACTATTTGTGGACCTCTTTCATAACAACTCCCCAAAGAAAAACGAGATAGAAACAGTGGACGCAAGAAATGACACTGGGAAAATTGTTAATGCCAGGTCGGAAGTAAACGAGTGCATGCAACTTCTAAAGAAACTGGGGTGTGAGATAGAGAATGAGTCACAGGCTAAAAACAGTCTCCTCGACCAGATTCAAGGCTGTATGAGAAAAGGACAACATAGAGATGAAACTAGGCCTACAGAACATCAGGGGGATGGGGTCTCAACACAAAGCAAGAGCAATGAGAAGGGAGATACACAGCAAGAAGATTTCGATCATGTGCTTGGTAGAAACACAAATGTCGAGAACAGCGGCCAGTAGGATACCCGCTTTCTGGGGAGGAAAGAGGGTAAGCATGGGGTGGGAGGAAATTGAAGCCGAAGGGAGGTCTGGGGGTATTATTACATTATGGGATATGGAAGTGGTGACAGTCGATAGAATGGTGAAGAGTAGGAGGTGGATGATGTTGGAGGTAACACTGCTTACTGATGGATTTCAAGGGGCTGTCCTATGTGTGTATGCGCCGTGTGACAGAGGAGGGAGAAAGGAAATGTTTGATGAAATTTTACGGGCAAGAGCAGATTGGGAGAGACCAATTATAGTCCTTGGGGACTTCAATACAACACTTGAAGCGTTGGATAGATCACAGGGAGAAAACAGTTATGATGTTGGGCGTTCGAATGAGTTCAGGTCTTGGATCAATGAAATGGAGTTACTAGAAGTACCGCTGACGGATGCAAGCTTCACATGGAAAGGTAGGGACTCATACAGTAGAATTGATCGCGTTTTTATCCAGGACGAATGGTGCAGTAGGTACACTGATATCAAGCTTAATTCTGGAGCATGGACGATTTCGGATCATAGGCTGTTAGTAGTGGAAGTAGGGAGCCCACAATGGGGACCTAAACCTTTTAGATCGCTGGATGCATGGTTAGAACATCCTAGATTTGGTGACATGATCAGAAAAGAGTGGGAGCGGTACCAATATGGATCAACCCAACAAAAACTGAAGTGGCTCAAAAGGGCTCTGAGAACATGGAATAAAACGGTGTTTGGAGATATAAATATGAGAATTGATGAACTGCAACAGAAACTGAAAGGGATCGACTCTCAGCTAGAAGGTGGTATGCGGTGGGAGAGGATAAAGGAAGACAGGGATAAAGTACGGGTGGAACTCGACATAGCCATGCGCAACAAAGAATTATTTTGGAGACAAATGGCTAGGGACAAGATAGTAAAAGAGGTAGACAAAAACAGTCGGTACTTCCACAAGAGAGCAACACTCAACCGGATTCGAAAGCAGATTGTTAATTTAAACACAGGTGACTGCAATCTAACAAGGCCAAATGAGATACGCGAGCATATTGTATCTTTTTTTAAGGAAATCTACAAACCACGGAGTGTCCCATCTACCATTGGACTAGAGGTGATCATTCGGGCGGGCGGGCCGGGTTCGGGCCGGGCCAGAGAGGTTTTTTGGGCCCGTCGGGCCTACTCATGGAGACCGGGCCCGGTTTTTTATATCTTCGGGCCGGGCCGGGCTAGGCCCGGTTTTTTTCCAGCTCTGCCGGTGCCCGGCCCGCCCGGCCAGGTTATTTGCTTATTTTTTTTTTAACATAAAAAAATATATATATTTAATTTCAAAATCATTATTATATATATAAATTTGAGTAAAATTTTTATTATATGTATATTTAATATAATTTTGATATATGTATTATATCAAATAATATAAGATATACATTATTTTATATATTTTTAAAAAATAATAAATAATATTGAAAAACGGGCCGGGCGGGCTTGGCCCGCGGGCTTGAAAATTTGCCGCGGCCCGGCCCGGTTTTTTATTCGGGCCCATTTTTTTGTCCAAACCCGCCCGAACAGCCCGTCGGGTTCGGGCTTACCGGGCTTTTTTCCGGGCCGGGCCGGGTCGGGTCACCGGGCCGGACAGGTTTTGAGCACCTCTGCATTGGACCGCCGGTATGTGATCATCCGAAAATATCTTCTGTTGATGCGGGAAGACTTGAGGTAATTCCCACCTTAGGGGATATACGACGCGCCGTCTGGGATTGTGAAGGATCGAAGGCACCGGGATATGACGGATATAACATGAATTTTGTTAAAGCCATGTGGGGCACCATAGGGGCGGACTTCGCAAATGATGTACGACAGTTCTTTGTTACCGGTAAGTTGGAGAAGGGGATAAACATGACTTGGATTACCCTTATACCCAAGCATGCAGAAGCTTCGTCGCTCAACGACTATAGACCAATTAGCATGGTCGGATGCATCTACAAGGTGATTGCTAAGCTCTTGGCTAAACGACTAAGTGGGGTCTTACCTGATATTATTGGTGAAACACAAACTGCTTTTGTGAGTGGGAGAAGTATCCTTGATGGGCCGTTCATTGCCAATGAGACTATCAGATGGATGAAGAAGACAAAGAGGAAATGAGCTCTGATCAAGATTGATTTTCGGAAGGCGTATGACTGTGTATCTTGGGAATTCTTGAAGAAGATACTTGGGAGGTTTGGCTTTGGCGATATAATGATAAGATGGCTCATGGAGTGTGTAACAAGTGCTAGGATCTCAATCCTAGTAAATGGCTCACCAACAAAACCTTTTGAGCCCAAGAGAGGACTAAGGCAATGGGACCCCCTATCACCACTGTTGTTTGTTATGGTTGTGGAGGTCCTCAGTTGGATGATTCGAGAGGCAAATAGGGATGGTAGCTTCAAGGGGCTGAAAGTTGGTAGAGCTGGTGTCAATCTTACCCACCTGCAATTTGCAGACGACACAATGTTATTCTCCACAGTGGAGCGAGAGGATATAATTGAGTTACACCGTATCTTGATATGTTTTGCAAGCGCTAGCGGTCTACAATTGAACATGGATAAAACGATGGTGTACGGCATGAATCTTACTTGCGAAGAGGAGAAAATGATAGTGGAAATTCTGGGGTGTAAACTCGCTAAACTACCGACTACCTATCTGGGGCTCCCTCTTGGCGCTAGAATGAAACAGGCTGAAGCATGGAGACCTGTTATTAGGAAGGTGGAGGCGAAGCTTGCAAGCTGGAAAAGCAACTGTTTGTCTAAAGCGGGTAGGAGTGTATTAGTGCGATCGGTGATGGAGTCAATACCTCTATATTACTGCAGTCTCTTTGTCATTCCATGTACGGTGAAAAAGGAACTTATCAATCTGCAGCGACGCTTCTTCTGGGGCAAAGACAAATCGAGATTCCTAGCACCCGTGGCATGGGGTAAGTTGACTAGACCAAAAATTGAAGGTGGCTTGGGCTTTGTTAATTTATGTCTCAAAAACAAGTGCATGCTAGCTAAATGGAGATGGCGCTTTGTGAAAGATCATCAATCTCTGTAACACCCCAACCCGAAATCCAACAATCTGAACGGCGATCACTCCCAAATAAAATACAACTGCAGCGGAAATAAATACAACAACCGGGCGGTATTACAATGCCGTTGGCCACCCTTGTGACCAACAAGGCTAAGTCCAATACAATCTCCAAAAGTCACGGTCTGAATACGAATACAATCCGAGATACTAGGAATCAAACTCTAATGTAAAATACTTAAGTAAAAGCAAGTAACTATAAGAAGACTCCCATAGCTTGAATCTACCCCACCTACACTCGGTGTGCTAATCTTCTCAACTTCAGGTACCTGAAAAATGGGGGTGCCCCCAAAGGGGCTCAGCAAACAATGCCGGTATGGAAAACGTGCAGCCCATCGTCTACCGGGCCACACCAACTACTTTGTCGAACACATGCAGTTCATTTTTATAAAGCTGTAAACAAGCATAGTCTGATAATAACAAGTATCCATACAAGGACAATAATGTCACATAGAACAAGACACAGAAGGTCGTGTTAGCTGAACTGAGATTCTTTAATGATAGTCGGTCCATACAATGGGACTGACAGGTATAACTGAATATCTTAAATAGTGGAGGTATAGTGACCTCGTTAAGATTGAAAGGTTGGGTATAAAACCCCAGGAGATAACGTAGTTAAACCCTGAACTGAGAGGCGTGAGAAATAGAATCCCACTAGAGGAATGAAGTCTTCCTCAAACTGAAGGGCATTAGAAACCCGGGAGGAATAGAGTCTTCCTCCCAACTGAAAGTTCCGTCGCGACGTAGGTAGGAGACGACCTGAGACAGGTACAGCTCCTGTATGCATGGCCAGATCCAACTGGGCTCCTCGTTCTCGTAGTGTAGAATTGTTAATGTCATATAAAGACGTTAAACAAGAACACAATGTGTATTGTCAATTATCACGTTTAGGATAATGACGTTTGTTATGAAGTGAAGTTAGTGAGAGACTCGAGTACAAGTCCTCGGTATACTGAAGCGCAGGTATTTAATCCACTGGTATAGTAGTGTTTGTATGCGTGGGACATACACGTAGTAGTCAGCATCATTCACGCACATAAAGTAATACAACAGCGCACAAGAGTAAACAATATTTTACATTAATTATCTTGGTCGTTTTTTCAAACAACAGATAGCACACAAGCCGGTGTAATCCGGTAGAAAACAGGTTGCAAGAATCCCATACCGTTCACCGTAGACTGAACTTGTTAAATTCCCGGTCAACGTCTGGTCAAACAAGGTCCTAGAATAGGATTAACTGAGAGGGTTAATTTATGTTACCCTTATATAATAATTCTATTGGATCTTTTAACAAATCTCGTATTTGTTATTTCATGTGAGGTTTATTTCTTTTAATTACCTCATGATTTAATATATAACTTATTTGTTATTCCTTTTTGATTTATTTATAAATCCTTTAATGTACATATATGTATTCATATATTCATGTACTATATTTGTTGTTTATTTTAATTGTCTAAGTGACATAACAACTTATAATTTTCTTAACTATATTTAAATGTCTTACAATGACATAGTATTCTTATAATCTCATTATTCTCCTTTAGTCATAAATAATATTTATTGTTTTCCTTTAACTTCCTTATAACTATATAAGCCATAGTTCTAATTCCATAATTCCTTTAATTAAAATTCTTTCTTCTAATTCCTCCAAATATCCATATAGGACCTATACTTATTTAAATCTAAATTATTACCCTTATATTTCGGTCATTTATAAATCAACCATATTAATTCATAAACTTTACATTTAAATTCTAATCTCTTTATATATCATAGTTTTAATTCCTTATTTAATTAAATCACAAAACTACCATTAATATTTTGGTATATACTTTTAAATATTGTAACTTTTGAAAATTACAACTTAGCCCCTCTTAAATCTCGGCCTATATATATATGTTCCTTATAATTGCAATTTAGCCACTAAATCTTATAATCTTTACATAATGCCTTATAAACTATAGTTTTAATCTTAATTCTCCATAAATGCCGAATATATATATATAAATTCTTAAATTACCAAACTAACCCCAAAGTAATTCGGCTTTGTCATTTATTCTTCCTTAATTACATTTTCATCCCAAAACTTTATAATAGTTTCTTAATAACTTATAAACTAAAGTCTAAATATATAATTCCTCAAAATTTCAAAGGTGAACCTAATAAATCTCTTAATTATGAATTCGCCCCTCTTTATGTTCTAAACTTTCATAACAACTTATATAAATTACATAATAGCCCAAAACTTTATAAAGTGTTACTTTAACACTTGTTTAAATTATCTAAAATTCATAAACTTAATTCTTAACCTTATATTATATCATATATATCCCAAGAATACCCTTAACTCTCGGTTTTTATAATAAACACACTAAACTTTGTAAAAATTACATTTAAGCCACATAACTTAATTAATTAGCCATTTAAGCTCTCATAAAATATTTTTAACTCATCAAACTTTATGATATAAGTTTATATACCTAAGTAGGTCATTAATACCTATTTATCAACTAGTACATTCGGCCATATTTATTTGGTGACCATATAGTATATAAAAGTGGATTTATATGTCATAATAATTATGCATAAATTCATAGGAGTTATATAACTCATGTAAAAATTATTGTAATGTCTTATATAAATTCTTAGCTCAAAAATAAGCATTTTTGCCCTTGAAGTTTCGGCCCTAATTTATCTGTAACATAAATAAATTTTGTGACACAAAAATGTGTCTTAAGGTAAATATTTTCTATATAAGTTATAGATTGTATTTTTGGCATATAATACCATATAGTTTCGGTCTTAATAAACCTAGGAGATGTACATAATTTTTGTATAATTTTTAGAAGCTTAACAAAGCTTATAACATAAAGATTTACTTAGTAAACTTACTTCTTAACAAAGGTGGTTAAGTGCTTGAACTCCTCTTGAATCTCCAAGCTTTCTCCAAGGAAATTTTGATGCTCCACTTCGGTTATATGCAAGTGGTGTAGGAGTTTTAGGAGTTAGATCTTGAATAAAGATCTTAAGTAGATTTGTAAGTAGTTTTACAAGGATTTACCTTAGACTTTTCTCCTTATGAATTCGGCACTCCTAAGGTGGATGAAGAACAAATTTTCCTTCATCAAAATGAAGAAGAAAAGAACCTTAGAAGAAGTAGAACTTGGTTACACATAAAAATGTGCTTTAAGGATTTTCAAGCATTAAAACTACCTTAAGATAACCTTGGGATGCTCCTTGGATTAATGTTGGTTTGAACAACCTCCTTGGAGAACTAATTGATGCCGAACACCTCTTGTTATGCTAGGAAGAGTTTTGCTTCAAGACTTGCCAAGAAATGCTAGGAAATTACCTTAAAGATGAAGGTAGAAGTTAAAACTCCATTAATGGACTTAAGAGCTTCAAAGGAAGAAGATGAAGCTAGAAGAGAGAGGAGGGAGCTTACCAAACCGTGAATGAAATGTGCAAGGAGGGAAAGTGAGACCTAGCTCACGTAAATGCAAGAGGCATTTGGAATTGGATTTGTTTGTTAATTTTTAATGTCAAATGACTATACTTTTTCCTTAGTTTTTACATGGGTTATTGGCTCAATAAATGCCCATGTTACTAGCTAATATCGGCCATGTGGTGTGACAGGCATGAGTTGGAATGAAATAATGTTGAGCTAGATGACAAGGTAAGAAAGTAAAATTTCCTTTTATTTTTCAATGCTAAATGACTTGTCTTCTTCTTCATGTAGGTGCACGGTTTTAGGGTCTAAATGGAGCTTAACAACTGGCCATGAATAGCTTGGAAGAAGCATGGAAGGTTACTTAGTTTTTAAGAAAGCAAAAAAAGGAATCTAGATCTACTTTTTGCCTTTTTGCATTTTGTTTTCTTCCTAGCTCACATGGCCTTATTCCTCTGCAATTGCGACAGCTTGCTGGTAAAATAAGACCTACATCTTTGACATTATTAATACAACCATGGAAGGAGTCACCATGCATTAACCTTTTATAAACTTTAAAGGCAAATTTTATACTAGTTTTTGCTCTAAATTCGGCCCCTATGAGAGCCTTGTTGACTAGTCACCCACCAACTGATTTAGAAGGTCATTTTAAACCCTATTTAAGATTAACCAATTCGTGGCATGTCAAAACTACAAGGCATTTGCGTAAACGCGTTTCGTGACACCGGAAGGTGTGTTTTTGTGCTCTAAGGAATTTTGGGAACAAATTGTTTTTATGATTCCAATGTTTAAACACTTATTATAGTAAATAAACATATATTAAGATGTTCATTGGGTTATATGAGGTTATATCAACCCATGACATAATTTACGGGCCATCGGACACACCCGGGCAAAAAGGAGCGCTAAGAAATCCTCCTGTTGTTTTTGCTGAATTTTGAGAAACCACTTCGTGGTTCTCTTTATAATGGTTAATAATGATGTTAGGAACTCAAGGAATTATTTTATAGGAGTTCGTGCCACCTCGGCACTCCTCCGGACTTTTCGTGCTTTAAGGGGCGTGCGTGAGCACTCCCGAGCGTTTTGCGTTTTTGACTGAATATAGCTAGGGAATATATTTATATATTCATATAATAATTGTATGACCATTTGGTTTGAATATTAGAGGTCATACAAGGTCATGTTTGACCATATGCTTCTAAGCGTTTTAGCGTTTAGGAGAACGACTGTTTTTACGTAACGTTCTCATGCATGGGTTTGCATGCGTACGTGAAATGATTTATAATAGGATTATTTTCCATTAAATAATGGTTTAATAATATTAATTAGATTTGGGGTATTTCAATCTCTCTGGCATAAAATAGTTACAAACATTTATGGAGCCGATGGCGGACTAGCTCTTGATAGTGGTACTGCTCGAATCCGGAAGTTTAATGGGATCTGGGCGGGTATAGTCCAAGCGACCAAGATAAATGATGACCGGATTCAGAGTATGTTTGAAAGCAACATACGACACAGTGTGGGTAATGGCAAAATGACGGCATTTTGGGAAGATAGATGGGCTGGACCTCAAACTTTGAGCATGTTGTTCCCTCGTTTATATTCCTTGAGTACTAACAGATCTGGGAAAATTGCAGAGATGGGTGAGTGGGATGGTGATACGTGGGCCTGGAAAATTGAGTGGCGGAGGGCTCTGTTCGTATACGAATTAAATATGGAACAGGAAATGAAACTTTTGTTGCAGAATCGGGTACTACTACATGATAGAGACGACGCTGTCATGTGGGATAATAGAAGCGGTGGCTTCTCGACTAGCCACATGTACACATGTCTGCAGAGTAGTGAAGGGCAACAACAGTACCAGATGGGTGGGCTAGAATGATCTGGCAAAAGCTCTGAGCCCCGGATCAAGATGCTGATGTGGTTTGTAGCACAATGCAAGTTGTTGACTCGTGACATATTATTTGAACGGGATATTATCCCAATTGGTCAAAGTTGGTGCCCGTTTTGTCGACAGTGTATGGAATCGATGATGCATATGATGTTCTCCTGTCAATTCTCATTGCAAGTATGGAGTATGTTGATAGGGTGGTGGAAAATTAGTTTTACCTTCAAGGACACTCCATATCAAATTCTTTGTGACTGGATGACGGTTCGACTCAATAGGAAAGCCAAGAAAATGTGGAGGTCCACATTATTCTATGGGGTGTGGAGCATATGGAAAGCAAGAAATAGTGTGGTGTTTCGTGAAGAGGTTCCGTTGGCTGAGATGACCGCCAATGATGCTAAAAGAGGTGTTTGGCGGTGGACAAAGAGTTGGTGGCATGACTTCCCCATGTCTTTTGAAGTTTTTCTTAATTCGGCTAATTTAAGGGAGGATACTTTATACCTATAGGGGCTGCTGGTCTATATTATTTTGTTTTGGTAATATGGTTTATTAGGTTGTAATAGGATGTGGCGGGTACTCTTTTTCCCTCCTTGGCTTTTTCCCACTGGGTTTTGCCTGGAGGGTTTTAATGAGGCCCATGTTTTTGATGCCCATCCATTTGAATATTATTTATTAATGAATGGCTTTAAGCCCCAATTATCAAAAAAAAAAAGTAAGTGGTGAATGGATTCGGGGGATTAAGTTCACCCATGGGGTGCTTTCGAAATTCGATTACTGATTGTTGCAAATTGTGTAGTTTTATGAGTGAATTCCTTTTCTGCTTTGATGTGGTTTTGAGTTGCAAAACCCCATGGTTCTTTACCATTCTGCTATGAATTTGATTGTGGATTTTGGTGTTGAATTGTGGTGTTTCTGCTGTCTTTTCGCTGCTTCTGTAACTCTGATTTTTGCCATGTCCGGACAGGGCATCTGACGCTCTTTGATTTCTTCATTTTTGAATCCGGCGCATTAGTACTAGCACTTAAGGATATTTAAAGAGATATCCCTTTAAAAATTTATATTCTATTTTGTAGATAACTTTATGCCATAACATTTTCTCGATAACAACAAATATTATGTCATAAAGTTATCCCCATAATAGAACATAAATTAAAAAAACTAAAATTTCTAAACAATTAAAAAATATAAAATAATTTACTTTGAAGAAATAATTTAAATTGATAAAAAATAATAATTAAAAAAATATATGGTAAAAAGTATGGTACTTATTTGGTATAAATTATGGTACTTAATTGGTATAAATTATTTGTTTAGAAAATAATATGGTACTAAATAAATTTTTAAAAATGAAATATTTTTAAATATTTTATAATATTTTCATTTTTATATATTTTTAATTATATTATATATATTTTAATTTGTATATTGTATTTTGAATTTTTTGTGATTTTTTAACACTTACAGACATATAGTGAACTTTAAAAGTACTTTGTTAACTAGTAGGGGTACTTTGTCTTTTTTCCATCTTATCAATGACTATAGTGACATTTCATAGACTTTTATGAAAATATAATGACATTTTGTGACTTTCTTTTTTTTAATGGCATTTCATGAATTAGCCAAAAATATAATGGCATTTAATGAAATAAATATATACAACTTAAAAACTTTTTATGTTCACTCATGCATGCTTTATATTATATTCATTATAATTTTCTTTGTTTTAAAATGTACAGTAAGTATTTTTAGTATTCAGATTTTATACAAAATATAAGTTATTCTATTTATTTTATACACTATTATCTACATTTATCCGTATGATCTATATTCACTATTAATTTTTAATTTAAATAAAACATAAAAAAAGAACAAATACAAGCACATCCTTTAACTTTCTTAATAAATGTGTTAAAAGACATATTTTAAATTAGGAGTACTTATATCACATTATATTTTTATCGTCTTCATAATACCATACAGAACTCCAAATGGAGGAGGGAGAGGGGAGTAAGTAAAGCTTCCAAAATCAGAAGTCCTAAACCCTCGTCTGTAGTCGCTAGAGAGGTGATCATTCGGCGGGCGGGCCGGGTTCGGGCCGGGCCAAAGGAAAATTTAGGCCCGTTGGGCCTATTTTTTAAAAACCAAGCCCGGTTTTTTACATGCTCGGGCCGGGCCGGGCTAGGCCCGGTTTTTCCAAGTTTTGCCGAAGCCCGCCCGCCCGCCCCGGTTTTTTAATTTTTTTTATATAAATTAATAAATTTTTAAAAAATTAATATATTTTAATATAGATTCATATATTATATATATAACTTAATTAAAATTTATATATTATATATAATTTTTTGTTATATTATATAAAAATTAAATATGTATATATTACATTTAAAAATAATAATAAATAATATATAAGCGGGCCGGGCCGGGTTGTCCATGGGCTCAAAAATATGCCGCGGCCCGGCCCGGCTTTTTTATTCGGGTCTAGTTTTAGTCCAGGCCCGCCCAAAGCCCAATTGGGCTCGGGCCTGTCGAGCTTTTTTACGGGCCGGGTCGGACCGGGCTGCTGGGCCGGACACATTATGATCAGCTCTAACAATTGTCGCTACCGCTCTATCATTTTTGTTGCTCTAATTCACACTGCTGAGGATAGCGAAGGAGGGTGGGAAGATGGGGAAAACTATGGATTTGGAACGCCTGAATCATGCTCTTAGCGAACATCTCAATAGCATCCATGATACCCTTCAGGTTCCCCTTCTCTTATTCCCATGGCCCTTCATCTTTCCTGCTGTCCCTGTTCGTCGTCTCCCTTTAATCGAAGCTTTAAATATTTGCATTGCTTTTGATATTGACCAAATCTGTCTCCTGATAGATCATGGATCAAACTCCAGTATCGTCTCTAAAGAAGGTAAGCTGGGACGAGGTGATTAAGATTGGAGAACAACTTTCCAAGCAAGCTACCATGGGTAAGTCCGCCTTTCCCTCCTAACCCAAAATTTTGCTCAAAAGGTTCAATCTAATCCAACTTTAGAATACTGATTTTTCGTGGTGTCAATTTGCGTGTCGATTTGGCTCCCTAGTTCCGTGTTCTCCTTTTTGGTGGCTGCGTCTCAGGACTCTTCTAACTATGTATACTGATATCTTCTCTGGCTATTTAATAAATTTGTAGGGTTCAATATGCAGAAAGCAATGGGTCTCTTCCCTTTTCTGCATTGAACCGTGAACTTTTGTGGGATTTAGTACACGTTCACGATAATGTGAACACTGCTTTTTTAGAGACTTGTTCGGTGAATGAATAATAACAGAAGTCAAAAGTCATGTGTAGAGAAGGAGCTTATGTCTGCATGTTTATATGAACGTATTGGACGAACGACGTATGTTCTTAACCCTGTTTTCTCACATCAGTGTGCCATTAGTATCCAGAAGCGATAATAAGTAGATTGTGTTATTCCTCTTTATTGGTCCCCCAATGGGAAACTACTCAAATTCCGGCTATAAGTCATCTGGTTTCTCACTTACTGTTATACTTTGCAGCTGGAATGCTTTGGACTGGATCGAAACCAGAAGCGAAAGTGCTGGAGGAAAACATGGAGTCTTACTTTAATGTATTACGTGGTTTACTCTTGTTGTCTTACAGTAGTTCAGTGGGTGCTGGGCCAACTCTTTCTTCTAGTATCCATGCGTCGATCAAGCAAGTTGTCGACTGCAGTTTTATGTTATGGAAGGAGTCTGTTTCATCTCTCGGTAGCCTCACCTTACCCTTTCACCTCTATTGTGTGGATGAATTGATTGAATGCATAACACAATAATAAGGCTCTCTTAAGATTAGCATCACCTTTTTATCCACCTGTCTTGCGTTTTCTTTGCAACAAAAATTGCTGATGTCCTATTGATATTTAGGGAGGTAAGCCATCTTGTTTATCTGATTATACCCCTTCTTTTTTATTTACATATTGGAATGGAGTTTTTACCATTCAAGATATACTGACGTTTCCAGTTTGCTGTTGTTTGAGCAAAAGTTGCAGGGATTTGATATGCTCAACTTTAAGTAAATTGAATTCTGTTGAATGAAACCATACTGGAGATGACCAGAGGGTCACTTTATGAGTGATTCTATCAGCTTGGCCCGATCCTTTTATGGCATTACTGATCTTGATGAGTGAGGTGTGCCAAAAATTAAAGTTAGCTTAAGTATCTGTAAGAAGTTGAATTGATTTTTCCAAACCTCAGACAGTAAACTTTTTTGAATGAGCGATTCACATATAGTCCTTTGATGCCATGTATATTTATCAGGATATGTTGTGAGTTGCAATGTGCTGATTGCATGAGAAATACCTATGTTTCCTTCTATTCAAGTCTGGGATTCCATGACTAGGTTCTCCGAAGTAGGTAGAATGTGATGATACCCGGACTCAAGAAGGAAGGACCGATGGCTCAGCATACAACTGGTCTGAGAGAGAAAGAGGATAGGGGCCAATTTGCAAATGGACCTAGACAGGAGAGTGCTTTTCCTTACCCAAGCTATGTAGACTGCGAAATAGCTCAGGGGGGACCACCTATAACACAGCACGTGTAAAGTAGCTGTTCTTTCTCCTTACCTAAGCAACTCCCTAGCTATTTAAGGCTAAGGAATAGAGAAAGAGGGGAACGAGAATATTTTATACAGTGGAATATTAAGGTCTAGGCTGGATTTTCCAGAAATAGACCTGCTTGACCTGATTACCCCCCTTCTATCTTCATATTTCCTTCTGTCTAGTGCTGTTTAGGGTGTGTTCATCAATGACCACGGTCAGTTACTAATAAAATAGCAGTGTCTGGTAGTTGGGGAGGGCTCTGAATATTAGGTTTCTATCAGAATGATAGTCTAGGAAACTTTTAGTTGCAAGTCTAGCTTTGAAAGGGTTTACACAAAGCTCTGCTCGATCAAGCATGATACTTGTAGCTGTTGCTGTGTTTCTGTTCTGTATAGAAGCTTATATGTTTGATGACATGTATATTGGTCAGTAGAGGGATTATGGTTGCAGTTTCCATTATGTAGCTATCGTTCATTGTAGCTTATGGGTGGTTCACTTTTCCTGTTGTGTAGCATCTCACGCCGGAAAGGGCTACAAACTCTCAATACCTCAAATCGTTGGTACAGTGTGGGAAGCATGCTCGGGCTTGAAGAAGACCCCCTCGTCAAATGTTGTCGCAATTGGTCGAGCTATGACTCTGGTTGCTGTTTCAGTAAAGGATGTGCTAAGAGAAATGCAAGAGCTTAGACCAGCATCTCCATCCTCTGATGCGTTGCCGGCAGAAGAAATTGCTGCTACATCTTCAACCCAACGAGCAGAGGATCAACCAGAAGACTGTATTGTTGATGATAACGACGAGCATGCAAGCGATGATGAAGATCTGGGTAATGACTTGTCTCCCGAAGAATTGAAGATTGCTCAGCTTGCTACCCAAGTCGTATCGGAAACACTAGGAATGCTGAAAGAGCTCATCAGATCCATAACAGGCTTGATTAAACAGAAAGATTTGAAGGAGAAGGGTGAAGGGACAGAGTCTCTAGAGAAGCTGTTGAACCTTTCCCAAAACTTGAGCGTTCAGATTGATGAGCTTGGAGCTTGCCTTTACCCACCACAAGAGTTATCTTCCATTAGGGTGGCTTCTAGGGAGATGGGTGACATTGTTGAGGAAATGGAAAAGGAGTTGATTATAATTAATGGCTCCACTGAAGGGTTTTCTCTGGCTTGCAGCTGTTTGAAGGACGCATTGGCTGCGTTGACGTTGGGAATATCGGATTCTGGTGCAGAAGAGGAAGAATCAGAGGTCGCTGAAGAAGTAATGCACCGAATAAAAAAGCTTTCTGTATGCGACTAATATTCTTTACAGCCCTTTTCTTGATACCTATTTGTGTTGGAGTTCTGGAAAGAGTGTAAATTGAAAAAACTCATTTTCTGAGTTTTGAGGAAAAATGCTTATTGATACTGGATACTATGCGCACGATTTTGGGCCATCTGCCCTCTTCTGGAATACTGTTTTGATAGGTAATACTGACGTCTTACGTCTTCGCATGGTGTGATGATTCCCTCTAATGCTTCCTCTTGCCACTCGATTGTGCTCCAAAGCTTGAAATAACCGCATGACCCCGTTGGAAAATAGCTGTGTAGTCGTTTGAAATTAGCTTTTAAGTATCAGCTTCATAGAAATTCCCGTTTAAAGAACCCTCGTAAAACAACTTTCAAGGATAACTCAAGCTCAACTCCAATTTGAACTCGAGTACGAAATTATGACAAAAGCATAGCAGAAGCTTCAACAACCAACTAACTAGGAGAAATATCCCAAAAATCACATCATAGCATTGCTATTGATATTTTAGGCATTTACACAGAGCTATACAATCAATTAATCTGGTGGCCCGAAGATAAATGATTCAAAGATCTTTCTAATTTCAGCTAATACACATTTACTATCCCTTGGTGAACTTTACCATCCAAGCGCCACCAAGATAAAGGCCCAAAAGAGGAGCCGCTAGAAGCATCTGTGTCAGGGGATCAGTCGAAGGAGTAAGCACAGCAGCTGCCACCACCGCACCCACCACCACATATCTCCAGATAGAAAGCATCTGGTCTCCAGATACCAACCCAGTTTGTCCAAGCAATAGTTGTATCACAGGGACCTACAAATTGTCGTGTAGAACTCATTAATCCTTAGGAAATTATATAAATTCCAGCACCACCGGGTGCCATGAACTGCACAGAGCTATGAGAATCAAGTAAGTACTTTGCTCACAGAAAATTGTTACCTGGAAGGACAAACCAGTGCTGAACATAAGGATGAGTACAAACTCAAAATACTGATCAATGGACCAGATTGATTCTACAGCACCTTCTGCATAGTTTACAAAGAAGTTCAAGGCAGCCGGTGTGAGGACGAGATAGGAGAACGTGATGCCTGCATAAAACAGAATCGAGGAGCCCAAGACTATAGGTCCAAGGAACTTTCTCTCTTCCTTTGTAAGACCGGGGAGAACAAAGGCTATAATCTCGTAGAGTATAACAGGACTGCCCAAGAGAAGCCCACAGTACCCTGAGACCTGTCAATGTTCAAGTCAATGGGTTATAGTTTGAAAGTTTTTGGCCTTTTGACCAACATTTTTTGCCTGTTATTCTGCTCGAGTAGAAAGTGAGTTATATACGATCTGGAACTGAAGCTGAACTGATACTGTTTCAGTATACTCAATGGGTTATAATTTGAAAGTTTTTGGCCTTTTGACCAACATTTTTTGCCTGTTATTCTGCTCCAGTAGAAAGTGAGTTATATACGATCTGGAACTAAAGCTGAACTGATACTGTTTCAGTATACTTATTCTGGAAGCATGGTGGTGAAACCGGCTACAGACTTATTTCTTACTAACTATTATATTGTCATATGAGAAGGATGGCTACAGGATACACATCACCCCTTAAACCCCGCCTGTGTAGCATGAAGTTCAACTGGAAAAGTCCTAGTTCCTAGACTGACCAGACTACGGCCTTCATTTACATATTTACATTTCAGCTGACAAGTAAAGGTACCTTTGGATTGGACACAGTATAATGAGCCAAAAATTAGCACGCTGTGGGTATGTTGTAGGCCTAGCTACAAGTAACACACAACATGTTTTCCATGTTTATTTCAGCTACATTTCAGATAGTTTTACCTTTAAAGTTGTGAAAAAGAACTCGCCAGGAGCTAGTTGAAGAAAGCGAACACCTTGTGTTTTAACAGGAGCCTCGAGAATCAGAATCAAATCTTTTGAAAACGCAAAACACCCTATGATAGCACCTCCAACAGCCAAAACTGACACAAAAATTCTCTCACGTAGTTCCTCAAGGTGATCAAATAAGCTCATCTCCTTATCATCAGGGAGAAGCTCTTTGCTTGGGTACAGGAAATCATAGACCGGACTTCGAGCATCTGCTTGGTCGAGTTGACTTTGTAATTCTTGTGTACCACTAGCTAAATCTCCATCTTCTGTCAATGAAACATCAGATCACAATTATAGACAATGAAAATACATCTTTTCAGATCCATTCTCTAGATAAGATAAGTACAAATTAGCATCAATTAGGCAAGGAACGTCCATTTAAATATTGTGTATTGTATTTTGTAAGGGATAATACAAATCCACATGTAGGAAGAAAAACAAATTCACAGAAGTAGGAATATAAATATGCAGAACCGCTAATAGTAGGTACTACAAACGAATGATTAAACACGGGAAACACAAAAGCAGAGAACAGTCTCCTCAACTTCTGATTTATATCTACTCTTTTCCGCATCGCCAAACAAGTCCTTCAAACTAGTCAGACATCGAATTGGAGAGTGCTTGATTCTATTCCCAATCTCCCATACCCCCAATTTACCTAATTACTACTTGTCTTGGCTACCAGATAATTTCCAATTTCCTCCCGCCCCAGCAGGTAAGAGAAAACCCCATCCACAAAGCAGAACCACTTCAATTCTATAATAATACCTGATTATCAGGCCTATCTTAATCCAAAAACATTCAAATTGAAACGAATACTAATTTCTTCGATACGAAAAAGGAACCATATGCTGAGATAGAGACCTCATTTCTTACCAGGCCTGTCTTCAACCGCAGAAGAGCTAGCAATTCCACCGACCGACTCTGTATCATTCTTCTCGCTCGAATCTTCAACGGCGAAAGCAATGACCCTTCTACGACTACAGGCCAGGTTCCGCGATGACAACCCAACGTTTATCCCTCTCGATATCGCAGCATGATGAAACCTTGGGAAAGCTTTATGCTGGCGGGAAGAGAAAGAGTTGAAGCAAGAAAAACAGCTGCTGAGCTGAGACTGGGAGTAAAGAGCACCGCTCATCGTTCCCCGGCGAAAGAGATTCGTCCGTCAGCTGAGCTTTGGTGCTCCTATAGGTTGGAATTCTGGAGCATACGAAACAAAGAACATAGACCGCAGATGGTTATGTGCGCAGCGATATTTTACAGGTCAACACGCAGTATTTCCGAGCATGGATCCACAAAAACGTAGCGCTGATAGCGTCATCCGATTCCGAACCCGAAAGACCAAACCATGTACGTATTAACACTCTTGTTTTAAAGCCAAATTCTTGGCTACAAGTGGATGTAACCATCCTAATTACATCCAAGGACATTTTAGGATGCGTTCGATACCCAACTTTATTTTTGTTTGTAGATTAATCTCTAGTATACATGCCACATGTCTGTATTTGATTTATTACTTTTTCTGTTGGGACCCACACTCCCTCTCACAAACCAGCTATATCCAAACGCGGATATTGCTGCGTTTGAAATCAAGCTGAGATTAATCCCAGCAACGAACGCTCCCATACTCAAATTACAATAAAAAATATTCTCTCCGTCATGAATTGACCGTCCTGTTTACTATTTGGACATGTCGTTTGACTTCAAATTTTAACATATAGGCTGTGTTCGGTATGGTTTTTTTGTGGTAGTTTTATATGTGACAGTATAATATTGGAGTAGAATGTAGGACCCACGTGGGACCCACGTGGGGACCACAGCCAAAACCGCCAACTTTAGACGCTCTCCGAACGCAGCCATAAGATAAATTAATTTTGAAAATTTAAGTTTTGCATATGATTCCTTACATGATAAACTGTATGTTACAAAATTTAGTTTTATAAAATTATTTTATCTTTTATGCTTAATATTAAAGTGGAAAAATGTGTCATAAAGCAAACAAGACGGTCAATTCAGGACAAAGGAAGTATCTTTATAGTAGGATAATTTTATAATTAATAAAATATATGGGACAAAACTGAAAATAGAAAAATCAAACACCAACAACAACATGAGCATCCATTTTTTTTTGCTTTTTTATTTATCTTTATCCCACAACAATAATTTAAATAGTTATATCTTTTAATATATAAGTCCAAAATGAAAAAAATTATATCATTGTTCATCTAAATTCGAGCTCTTCAAAACAAGACCAGTCATGGATATGTTTTGACAACTTTTTTTAAAAAAATATGTTTACATGTATACCATGATATTTTAATATGAGGATGTATGTACATATTTTAATGTGATAATGTACATGTTTTAATGTGACTATGTACATGTTCAAATGTGAGAATGTACATGTTCTTTAATGAACATTTGTACATGTTTGTATGGTCATATGTACATGTTTGTATGATGGTCTGTACACGTGTTCTTCCTTATATGTACAGATTTTAATTTAAGGATGTACATATTTAATTATTCGCACAGGTTTATATGACTATCTATATGTTTTTAATGCGAGGATGTACATGTTTTTACGTGAGGATGTACATGTTTTAGTGAACATTTGTACATGTTTGTATGACAATCTGTACAAGTTTTCTTTTACGTTCTGTGCTCCATACATGTAAAAATAATTTTTTTTAAAGTTGTCAAAATATATCCATGACTGGTCTTGTTTTGAAGAGCTTGAATTTAGATAAACAATGATATAATTTTTTTTATTTTGGACTTATATATTAAAAGTTACAACAATTTAAAGTTGTTACGATAAAAAAGAAAAAAAATTAAAAAACCATAACACAAATGGCGCCGGGGTGTCTTTATAAAAAAAAAATCGCATGTAGCCAATACAATTAGTTGTAGCCAAGACACGCTCTGTTTTAAATGCATAGAATTATCCTGATATTATGAGTAATTGCCAGGTATTATCTTGGGTTTCGCATAATTTCTTATAGTTTAGAGAAATGTTACATATAATTACCCTATAGTTAACTGTGGCCAGTTTCTGCTATGTTTGACCAACCTTCTAACCTGAAGGTATTACGTACGAGAAAATATTTAACAAACTATATAATTTTACCAATTATTTTATAATTATTAAACTTGAAAATTTTGAAATAAGTATTAAAAATTAATTTTAAGATGAAAGTAAAAGTAAAAACTATTAGAAAATGTTTACGTCATGCTTAATATGTTCAATAACAAGAAAATATGCTATCTATGTGTAGATTTTCTAAATCGCCATATATCAAACTGAAAAAAATTTCATTATGAATACTTGAGAATTTTTATTTTTGCTTGTTTGTTCTCAATTGTTAATTCTGCTGATTATGATTTTCGAGGTTTACATTTGTTTTACACTTTGATTGATAGTTTCTCTATTGGGTGTTTTAAGTTTTGACCAGATAGTATAAAACTCATAATCATGATGCTTCAAAGTTTTGATCGGTAGGTGAATGCTGGATTATTAAAATAAAATGAAGAGTCTAATACTAAAATGTCAAAATACAAACTAGAATCCCTATTAGGATGCACACACCAATAGATTTATCTATTAAACGAAATTGGTGTGAATATGTTATATATGAAGTAATTTGAATGAAGATATCTGAACATAAAAAAACCCAGGAAGGTTCGAAATATTGCAAAGCTTTAAGATATATTTGAGTACAATACTCCCCCTCTCCCAGATCACTTCCTTCATATCTGTAAATGTATTTACTTTACACACACTTACGGTTTTTGATGTGTGACAAACCGAATAATGCATCAGTCTTACATTCGGCAAATTCACTACCGCTGATTTCACAGAATCAGTAACAGAATGAGACAAGCATATATGGTATTTGATAAATGCAAGGTTGTTGAGATACGGTACTAGCAGATCTCTATTTACAAGCTACACATAACTGTGTGTGTATATATATATATTAGGGAAATTGTTTAGATGGTTAAGAGGGACTTACAATTACTGTATATAAACATGTATAGGTCAAGTATACACGTAAGCTTTTGAGGTATTGAAAAACAGAGTTCCTTCAATACGGCGAGTTAACCCTTGAGTGTTTTGAGCGATTAGGTTTTTAAGTTTATCTAGTCAATAATAATTGGTATATAATGTTAGATCGGTGTGTGATTGTTCAAGTTGTTGAACAGATCAGGTGAGGAGTTTTTCAAGCTATTAATTAATAAAGATTAGTGGCTGAGTTTTCTTCTATATCTATGTTTCGTTTATCTTGTTCATCGTCACTGAGCTCAGATCTGTACTGAGCGTTCTGGGTAGTTATATCACGAACTTACAATACCACCACTAGCAAGGTTAGGCAACAAATGTGCACTTACGTTCATATTCGTATGCACAAAACAAAAAAAATTGTAAAAAATCTACGAGCCCATTTAACATCACCAAGGAACTCTTCAACACCGGAAAATGTGGATAGCTCTCTCCTTCTTTGGTGAAGGCCTTGCACCATCTTCATCTACCATGCATGCCTTTTTGTCCTGGCGTTGTTGTTCTTGCTTTCATTATTAAGGGTTTGGGGACGTTGATTCCATTTCTCTTCTTTCTTTCTTTTCCTCTCAGGTTTTCGGTTTTTGTCTTTTAAGTTTCAAGTTATTTCTTTGACTCAGTGGACTTAATGGATCCCTTCTAGGGTGCTATTATCTTTACTCTATTCCGTCAATCTGAAATACCCCAAACTTAATTAGAGTGATTAAATTACTCTAATATGATATTTGAGGGCCTATTAGTTCCTAATGAACCTTGGTAAGGAAAATAAATCCAAAAGAAAAGAGAAAACGCTTAAAAAGTGAAAAACGCTAAATTGAGCGTTATGTGACCGTAAGAGGAATACGACCTCTACAAGGGTCTTAGGTGGATTTAAAAGGCTTAATGATACCTAAATAATATATGGGAACAATTCCCAAAGAAAATGAATCCATAAAACGAATTAAAAACGCTAATAAAGCTTTAGCGCACGTTTTTCGAGAAAAAACCGAAAACGTGACTTTGAGTGGTCAAATGAACCCACAAAAATTATAGTTTATTAAAGAACTATAAATGAACATTAATGAGAGCTTAATAACCATTAAAATTAAAGAAAAGAGAAAATTCCAGAAAACGGGCCCGGTTAGTGAATAGTGCTAAAACCGAGTAAATTAACAAGTGTTTTCTGTAAAAGACGAAAAATGCTCCAGCTTGCATATACATGTGGGCCGGTTTTAATAGGTGAGTCAGCCCTCACACACGGAAAATAAGTAAAGAAAAGAAGAAGAAAAGAAGAAAGAAAAGAAAAAAAAGTAGAAAAAGATAACTACCCCTCTCTCCTCCCTCACTTTCTTTTCTTCATTCTCTTTCCTCCCTTTCTCCTTCCTCCAGCCGGCTCCCCCTCCTCTCTTCTGGTTTTCATGATTTTGAAGACCCTCCATGGCAGCCCCTCTTTCTCTTCATGCCCAAGCTCCATTAGAGCTCAAATCACAAAAATAATCACATATTCTTCATCCCCTCAACTAGCTCTATCATTCTCTCTTTTCCAAATCTCAAAATGATGAACTTCATCTTCATGGGTTTTCCCCATTTGAAGAGAAAGTTGGTGTTTCTTGGAGCTTGGAGTCCCCTCTTTCCACTAAGGTAAAAATTTCGAAGAAAACTCACTTTTCTTCCCATTCCTTGTATGGCCGATTTTTGCCCATTCTCATGCCTTGCTTTCTTCTTTGTTTGAGCATTGTATCACCTTCCAATGGTGGTGGAACCTTCTTTTTGATTTAAGGGTTAAAACCCCTCCAAAACACCCCAAAGGTAAAACCCTAACTTTGTGCTTTAAGCCCCTTTCATTGAATTAGAATTTCCTAAGGGTTTAGAAGATTAATTGAATGCATTTTTGTGTTCCTTGAATGTTGGGATGGAGTTTGGCAACTCCATTCCCAGTTGACCGAATTTGAGGAGAGGGAGAGTAAGAGGAGAATTAAAAGAGGAACTTGTGAAATTAAGGTAAGAAATCTACCTTAATACTTGTTTTAATTGTTTTAGAGTTTGGGATGGGTAAATAAATTAATAAACCCAAATTATGGATTTCAATCTATGTTGGAAAGTGTGTTTGGTTGAATGTGATAGAATTGTGAAGTTGATGTTTGAATTAAGGGTCGTGGAGCCAAGTGTTTTGAGTTTGAGAGCTATATTGTTGTTTGATGCATTTTGAGGAAAAGTTATGTGCTGGTAGGACCCCTATGGGTGTGGCTAGATAGATTAGGAATGAAAATTGGTGAGAATTGATGAAGTTGAGAATGTAAGGTGTATGGGGAGGTTATGGCCAAATTTTGGTAGAAAAGGAGTGTTTTTAGATGACTTGGTGCATGGGAGAACCTAGGTGTTTGTAGTGTTGAGTAGAGTGGATTAATAGCCTTGAAATGGTGAATGGAGAATGGGTTAGAGAAGTATAAAAATCTGTAGCAAATAACAAATGAGGATCTTAGAAATGCTAGGAAAGAGTTAGTGTGCAAAAACTTGGAAATGGAGTTGGACTTGGGTTTTAGAAGTGCAATTGTCTAGGAATGAATTGGGATGGTCATTAAGTGATTTGGTAAGTTTGGTAGGAGGTAAGAACTATCAAAAGGAAGTAGAAATGCACAAGTGTGCAAAATGCAAGAATGTGAAAATTGAATTTGTTGAATTTGAGCAAGAATTGGGTGGTGGATTAAACCAAATATTGGAGAGGTTTAGAGCATGTTTTGAGGTGTTTAATTATGTAGGAAACTTGTGGAAAGATTATGGAATGATTAGAGGTGGATTAAGGGTTGATTTGGGGTTGAAAAATCATCCTAATAGCAGTTTTTAGCAGGGTCCGGGACCTAGGATAGGAACCAAGTCCCGGACCGCATCAAAAAAATGCCCAAGAGTCAAAACTGCAAGTGGTCCGGGACCTTAGTCCAGGACCAAGTCCCAGACCAGGTGTAAATTTAGGCCGAGAGTAAGTTTTTGTATTGGTCTGGGACCTTGGGTCCGGACCAAGTCCCGGACCACCCCCAAAATGCACAGATGTGTTTTAAAGTGCCTAGAAGATGGGGGATTGATTGGTATTGGTTTTAGGAGTTGTTTGGTGACTTGTAAAGGTCCTAAGAAGTGTAAACAAGTTGGAGAAGTGATTGAGAAAGTTGTGAGTTTAAGAGCAGTTGAACTAAACTAAAGAATAATGGGATAACGGGGTTAATTACGGAGTACTAGTCTTACATACCGTATAGTACCTTAAATTAATGAAGATGTTTGAAATATTACCAGAGGAACGAATGTGAACCGAGGAACGTGAGGTGAACCTGTAAAGTTAACCCAAGGTGAAAGGTATGATTTTCTCATGCCCCGTATGCTAAAAGAGCTACTCTGATTTGTGTGCTTGTTTGATTGTGTGATCACCTAACAAGATAAATGCATGAATTGGATTGTTGGTGCTCTTTTGTGCTTGTATTGTATTGTTGTTTTTGAATCGTATTTTGAATTTGAAGTTTGTATAATTCATGAAATGTGTGATTGTGGATGAATTGCTTGAGTGTGATTGAGCACTGTAGTGCGACTCATAGTTGAGTCTTGTTTGAGTAGTGACTCGTAGAAAGAGTCAAGTTGCGAATTAACAAAAATGTGGAAACACACTAAAATCATCGAACCAAGAAACGATAACGCAAACCTATGAACTCACTAGAACGTGAGAGAACTGTACGGGATTAGTAAACTCCCGATAACGGTTAGAGAACCGAACTGACTTAATCCACGAACAAATAATGGTGGAAGTATTTAAGTAACCTCTTTCTAGAGGATTGATGAGTGTTCAAACTTGAACCTTGAGAGAATTAAAGTATGGTAAGGGATCACCAAACCCCTTAGAAAGATAGTCGAACCCTAATGAGAGAAATCGACTAAAAACAATGTCCCGAACATGAGAGTATTCGATAAGTTGGGTAAAAGCTTAAATCTTAGAATACTAGACATTGAGAAATTCCCTAAGCTAAGAGATGTTATCGAGAGAGCTACCTCTAGGCTAATCCTGAGATTGTAAAATGACTCCGAGAGAGGATTTTGTTTTGGGAATTTGAGTAGTCCGTAGAGAACCGGACATTTGAAAATTTGAGGAGCTAATTGTATAGCTCCATTTGTATTTGTAAGCCCGGTGGTGGGTCTTGTGTATGACCCTGCCCGGAGGTCGTTGGGCAAAGACTTAAAGATGCCTTTGAGTATTTGATTTGAGAATTTGATTGAGGTAGAGAATTGAGTATTGAGTTGAGAGCTGAGTTGGTAACTTAAGAATTGTGAATTGAGATTGAGAGGGTAAAACTTGTTTAATTGAGATTGTGATAAGAGAATTTGAGTAAGTGTAACCCAAGTGGGTAAGGCAATGAAAAACGGATTAGGCATAGTGAGGTAGAACCCTCAAGCCTAAGTATAGATACATACTAACTAACCCTCTTGATGTGTTGTTAGTTTTGTGTTAGATGTTGAACCTTGATTGTGTCAATATACATATATAATGTATTGTTGCCTTGCATGCTGTTTGAATAAAAATGAACGCATGTTCTCGACCAAAGTAGTCCGTACCCCTGTTAGCACACGGTATGCGAATTTCATATGCAGCAATTTTGGTGAGCCCCTAGGGGCACTGTTTTTATTTTACAGGAACATTGAAGCTGATCAACCGTTCGAGAGTAGGACGGGGTGGTATTAAATATGGGTAGCTGCTTAAGTAATTGTATTCGTTGTATTATGGGATGGTAAGACCGTTGTGTTATTGATAAGTTGGGAATTGTAGTAGACTCGGTATAGTATGGAATGGATAATGTATTTGTATAATATGGATTTGAGGTTGTATTTGAATTGAGATTGAATTAAGGAATTGGAATGTATTGTTGGATAGTATACTCGGTATGTTCGACATCAGACTGATATTGTAATCTTGTTTGTTGTATTTTAGTTTGGATTGGCCTTGTTAGTCACGTGGGTGGCTAACGGCATTGTATCTTCCCTGGTTGTATTGGAATTCCGCTGGTTGTGTATTGGTAATGGAGACGGGTTAAGAGTTAATTGGTGATTACCGGTAGGGGTGTTACACAATCAAACCTATCTGCATGTCCAGTTTTTGAAGCCTCGAATGGTGATGGGTACCCTTCCAAACCGGTTTTTTATTATCTTCGGTAGAAATATAAGCAGTATCGGTTTTTGGGGTAAGTTCAAGTCGCTCTCATAGAGGCCGATAACTTTTTGGTTCTCTGTTGTAGGAATAAGAAGAATACCCCCTGGCGCCAGTGGATCGGCTTTGCATACAAGGGGTGCTGGTTTTGTTTGATTCTACTTTGCATGTGATAGGCGCGCCATAATTCGACCACATCTAGTGGTTTTCCAGTGTAGGTTTCTATCATCCGTTGTTGCACCCCCATCTCAATGAAGGAACCGTAGTGCATAATCTTTGGATGCCTCCACGAGGTTGGTGGATCACCAACAAGGATAAGGCTTTGTTGTTTGTCCATGAGTCAGTAGAAGCAGTGGGTGTTCGATCACTTTCGGAAAGGAGTGGAATAAGAATCAGGGAAATGAAATCATGTCATTGGAGCAGTGGTTTTCGAACTCTATTGAAAAGGAGCCAAAGAAAAATAGGGAAAATGAAGAAATTGTGTTGGTGATTCATGATTTTGGTAAGGTGCTAATCGTTCAGGATAGAGATGCAATGCGGAAGCTGATGATGCCTGTTGATTTTGAAGCTTGTAATGAACAAAATCTGGTGTTGTTCTATGAAGTATAATGTTGTTGTTTGTGTTTTGGTTTTGTTAATTTCATTTTAATTGCTTATAAGGAGGCTGTGAAATTTATCCATGTTTTGTCTTGATTTTGGCTCCATCTTATAGGTGGATTAAGTATTAATCAAGTTTGGTTGGTTTATCGTTGTTAGGGGGTTATGTCAAGCTAGAGTTAGATTGCAAGTAGTATGTTGGCTTTGATGAATCATGTCTACCTTCTGGAGGTTTAGGATGACGTTATGTCCTGCTATTCTTGTAGTAGCCATGAGGCTTCGCTTTGCTTCTTGTATACTTGTCATTGCTTAATGCTCTTGACTGTAGATATGGGGTGGATGTTTATATGCTCTCTATTAAAAAAAAACATCACCAAGGATAACACTTACTTTATAATGATCTAGTCCATTCCCCTTTACACTTGCAACTTTAAGGCTAAAACAGATAGCTTTAACTTCCACCATGTTAAGAGTGAATGTCCTTCAACATTCCTGCAACCCTACAACTTCTATCTTGCTTGTCATCAAACTACACAATACCCATAAGCCAAAGCCACCTCCAACTGCAACACCCCCGTCAACCCAAACAACCACCCCATCATCAGAACCTTTAACCCACACTATTATCATCCACCCTCTTCATCTGTTTAATCATCGTATTACAGGCCACACTCAAAAGACATTTGGGCATGCTCACAACTCCATTCCATTTTCCTCGTCTTATCATTTCCAACCTGACAACTAGCAAAAAACATATCTTCCAAAGGAGCAAAACCATTATTCTGACCACATCCATCTCTACCTGCAAGCATAAATTAAGAAACCAATTAACCGGTCTAGCCCTTCCTTTGTCAGCAAAACCTTAACACAAGTTGCAACTGCCTTCAAGCCCCCCCCCCCCCCCCCCCACACACACACACCAACCCCAAACAAAGAATCAAGGTGAGTTTTACGTGGGATGATTCCATGCATAAGTTTTCATGCAAACTACCTAGCATGTAGGGGAAAGTCACACCTCAAAACCCCTCCCATCCGACACCCTAATGTGATTTCTGAATATGAACGACAATTTTCCCTACTTAATATGCATAGCTATATAGTAGGGTGATTTAATAGAGAAATTACCTGACTTTACTAAACCCCAACACCAACCATCCCTTCCCTTACCAACACTAAGCTGCATGGCTAAAATATGATCAGCATCTTCCCTTATTTCACACCCTTGTGCCTGAATCAATAATCAAAGTAACTCTACCCTCCCTTCTCACATGCATCGACGAATTCCTCAAGAAAGGCGAGCCCCAGGCGTCCCAAATATCCACTTATCCACCAACTTTGTGTTAGCACCATCGTCAATGCGTCTTC
This sequence comes from Limonium bicolor, assembly GCA_023374045.1. NCBI lineage: Eukaryota > Viridiplantae > Streptophyta > Magnoliopsida > Caryophyllales > Plumbaginaceae > Limonium > Limonium bicolor. The sequence goes on along the minus strand of CM041777.1, from coordinate 266,797,906 downwards.
TAATAAATTCTCTAACTAATCCCACTAACCACAACACAACGCCACACCAGACTTGGCCTAGAGCCCAATCATGCATGTAAAATGACCTGAACATGTAAATACCTAGCATACAAAAGTCTAGCCACAAGCAACCTTGATTTTGAATAAGCACCAATATTTCTAAGCTAGAAGCGCGTCACTAAGGCATTTTAAATACCTAAACCCAATCCATCCCCCCCTCACTCCTCAAACATAACCCTTCCCAACTTCTTCGGTGAACCCTTGCATGCAATACAACCCTTCCCAAAGATGCAACCGCTGATTACAAGGAATTTGAGAAACTTCATAACACTCATTGAAGGTTAAGTTACTATAGTAAAATACCTTTAAATTAAATATTGGTGAGAAAGTTTAAGGAACTAAATAATTTCACAATTGGAGAATGAATGAGTTGGTAAAATTACTATATCGTGGGTGTAATCTTTCTAGTACTTCTGAAATATTTAATGAATTCATTAAGTTTCTGTTTGCTTCACAATCCATTAATACATAAGATGAACTAGAAAAGGATTTAACATGGTTTATTCCATAACTAGAATTGAAATTTCAATGGAGGACAAGTAAAAAAACAAAATTGTAGATAATATTCATAATTATAAACCCTAATGTAATTTTCTCACTACGCAATGTTTGTATTCGTGCAACATAATTCAATTTGGTACTCCCTCACAATGAAAAGAAAATTTGGAAGACTACAAAATTATATTCATATATATATTCTTATTTTCAACCATTAACAGGTATATAGATATAGACAAATAATTAAATCCGTAACTCTTGTTTATGAGGAATGAAGGGCATTTGAAGTCAATGATGAAGATAGCAAGCAAGAAATGAGACAAGTATCTTATATGTGGTACGATTATGAAAAGAAATGCAAAACAACTTAGATCACTTCCTATTTTCACTCCTTTCATGAAAAATCATTGCATGCTATTTGTAAAATCTTATTTTCTATGTTCTCATTTCCGGTTATTTTCTTCTTAATGTTTTCTTTCAGCGATAATGACAACAACTCTTTCTGTTGTCAAAACCTAATTCCCCCTTAGGGGTCTGCTATATGAATCTTCTTGGGTGAAAGAAGTGGGTATGAGCCTAGAAAAATTGAGAAACACTAGTACAAATGAACTAAATAAGGAGTAGCAACACCCAAAACAACATATAGGCTGCGTTCGGCCAGCGCATGAACGTGGTAGTTTTGGGGGTGGTCCCCACGTGGGACCCACGTGGGTCCTACGTTCTACTCCAATAATATACTGCCACATATAAAACAACCACAAAACAGCCAGACCAAAACAACCACAAAACAACCATGCCGAACGCAGCCATACTTTGGGAATTCCATGTAGTCGATAGAAATAACACACTTTTTGAAGAAAAGAATCATATTTTTTGCATTTAAGGTTCTCGTGGAGCTATCGTTATAAATTAAAGTTCACAAAATTTCTTCAATTGTCTCCATATAGATAGATCTCTTCCATAAATAACATAATAATCCCTCAAGATATTCACAATTAATTCAACTTCACCACGTAAGTCAAGTTTATCATTAAAATTCAGGGCTCTTAAGTCTCTAAACAACTCATTTGCATCGTTCAAACCCCAAATGATTTTAAAAATATCAAGTTTAAGTGCATCATTACTATTTACTGTAACATAAATAGTAAAGGAAATATAGGACCTTCTATTATGATCAGCCCTTGCACTCTAAGATCCTTACTAAAAGAGTGAATATACATGTTACTTCTTCCATCTATGTCCTACTCTATAAGACCTCAAGTTAACCTCTAGAGAAATCACTACCCCCATTAATCGTATAATAGAGAGGTTCTTTCATAGAGTTCGGTTTAATATTTCTAAGAGCATTAAATTTCGAGCCATTTCAATTATTTATACTTAATGGATCACTTCTAATAGTATTCCCAGTTGGTTATTGTTAGGCTTCTTCACCAAAGATCCTTTCTTTTTAATGCTAGCATCTCCTACGATATTTCTTCAAAACCTAGAATTCATTGTTTCTATACCAAAGGAGACCCTCCCACATTCACCTTAAAATTGTAATCTTCCTAGGACAAGTAGTTTCCTTATATCCATAAAACCATAACTGAAATAGATAAAAGTGTAAACCTTCATACTCCACTATCATTTTTCTACTTCTTAGCTGGCATTTGACTACTGAAGGCTTTTCAAGTCCACTTGATTATGGTGAATCATGTCAAATCTTAGGCTTAACTTTCTTCGCTTCATTGTGATACTCATACAAGATTATAGTCCAACGTATGTCTCAGCCTAATAACCAAGCCTAATAGAGTCCTCCTCTAACCTGGTCTTGTATCCAGCATAGACTCCCGTTATTTTGTGTATAAGCATCTACTGCAACACTAAATTATTTGTGGGTGAAAAAGATGTTAATATGAAAACCATTTTTGACTATCGTCTCCTTGCTGCGCGTTCTTCTTTATGTCTTTACTGTTACATTGTTTGTATGGTTATCAGTGCAACGAGCTCACGCTTTTTCATCCATGGAAGCTACACCTGATTCATCTTCTTCTCAATCGAAAACCACCACCATTCTATCACCGGTCTCCTCTTCGTCCATTAGTCATTCATATCTCCTCAGTCCAGGCTCTAATTTCCACAAAGTCATCAGTGCAAATTATCTTATATGGCGAAATCAAATCAAGCCATTTCTTAAAGGATACGGCCTCTACAGATTCATTGAGGGCACAACTGTGACTTCATCTCAATTTACCAGTGAAGGATCAATCACTCCGGAATACGCTACTTGGAATTAGCAGGACCAATTGTTTTGTCCATTCTCACCACCGTGTTGTCTCAGGAAATCCTTGGTCAGGTAATCAAATGCGTCACCTCTAAGCAGATCTAGGATGAAATTGAACATCTTTTTGCTTCGCAAACATTTGCTAGAGCTCAATAGCTGAAATTTGAGTTATTTTGCGTTAAGAAAAACGTTGATAGTGTTATTGCTTTCTATAATCGAGCAAAGCATATAAGGTGTTCATAATATCATAATGTGTCCGGCCCGACAGCCCGGTCCGACCCGGCCCGTAAAAAAGCCTGACAGGCCCGAGCCCGATTGGGCTTCCGGGCGGGCCTGGACATAAAACCAGGCCCGAATAAAAAATCGGGCCGGGCCACGGCACATTTTTTGAGCCCGTGGGCAAGCCCGGCCCGGCCCGATTTTATATTTTTTATTATTATTTTTTTAAAATGTAATATATACTACCTTCGTCCCGTCATAAGTGTCATGTTTGCTTTTTGGCACGTTTTTCCACTTCAATATTAAACATATAAGATAAAATAATTTTGAAAAATTAAATTGTATAATATATAGTTTTTCACATAAAGATTCTATTGTAAAACATAGATTTATAAAAATATATTATCTTATATGTTAAATATTGAAGTCCAAATAGTAAACTGGACGGTCAAGGTGGGACGGAGGGAGTACATATTTAATTTAATTTAATTTTTATATAATATATACAAAAATTATATATAATATATAAATTTTAATTGTTATATATATAATATATGAATCTATATGAATCTATATTAATTTAAATTTTTTTATTAATTTATATAAAAAAAATTAAAAAATCGGGCCGGGCGGGCTGTGCTTCGGCAAAACTTGGAAAAAACCGGGCCTAGCCCGGCCCGAGCATGTAAAAAATCGAGCTTGGTTTTTTAAAATAGGCCCGACGGGCCTAAAATTTTCCTTCGGCCCGGCCCGAACCTGGCCGGCCCACCCGGATGATCAGCTCTATAATCGATTAACTGGCTTTTCGGTTAGTCAAATTTGATAACTGTAACCAGTTTCATTTAGAAGTGGTTAACCAGGACTGGTTAATCGTCGGTTTCGGTGTAGTTTTACCGGTTTAATGGTTAACCAAAAATATGTAGATTTATGTGTTTTTTCTTATAATTAGTAAACAATGTGCAGTTTTGTCGGTTTTGGTGCGGTAAACTGGTTAACCATCAATTTTGGGAAGATTTTATTGGTTTTAGTATAATTCTAGCCATTAACTTTATACTTGTACACTTATTTTTGATAAGTTTAATTATTAACCATGTAGTTTTATACTTATACTCAAAAAATTAAAAATTAATAAATTGAAATACTTAAATGGTTTTTCCGATTAACCGAATTCTTTAAATCAATAACCGGAACCGAGAAATTAAACGATTTGGTTAACCGAACCGGCGAACCACTTCGGTTAACCGGGTTTTCGGTTTCGGTTTCAGTTTGGCGGATCCGGTTTTCCATGAACACCCCTATGTATTGCTAATGCCCTTGCTGCTGCTTCTGGGAGTCCGATCTCCGATTCTAATTTAATTTCTGCCTGTTCTATGGTCTTCCCTCTTAGTACAATTCTGTTTTGACTTTTTCCCTGTCCCGATCTGAACCTTTAAGGCCCTCTGAACTATATACAGAACTCTTAAATCTGGAAATTCAGCTCACTCAGAAAGAGAAAGATTTATCGGCGATGAATCTTATCTCCTTGCATCATACTTCAGCTCATTCTAATCAACGAAGTGATTCTGGATATAATCAAGATAAGAATCCGAGGGTTGGCGTCGTTCTACCTGCCGCAATTATGGGCGTAACGCCTTTACTCTTTTCAATAATAAACCCGACAGTACTAGACCAATCTGCCAGATCTGTGACAAGTCAGGTCATCGTGCCTCTGAGTATTATCACAGTTTTAATCATTCATACCATCCAAGTTACACTCCTAAACAAGTTGCAAATTATACTTAGTCTTCAGGTTCTTCTAGAGATTTGTCACTGCACTTCACCTCTCAAAATGTCTGGTATCTAGACATTACTGCTATCGATCATTTTACACTAGATTTGTCAAACCTAACTATTGACTCTCATGCTTATCAAGGATATGATTCGGTTTCTATTGGTGACGATACCACTCTGGATATCGTGATCCAAGGCATTTGGTCTTATTTTTTCATCATTGCCATAACTTTCTGTTGACTAAGCTACTTCATGTCCCTATGTTAAACAAGAGCCTATTGTAATTAAATCCTTTTTTATTGACAATAAAGTATTTTTTTAAGTTTCACCCTGGTTATTTCTTGGTGAAAGATCTAACAAAGGCAACCATTCTTCAAGGAGGAGTTAAGGATGGGCTTTATCGGTTTTTCTACAGCAGCACCAGCTTGCTCTTTTACGACTCTCTTTACATTAAAAACTAACTTCAGAACATGGCACCTTCGCCTTGGACATGCAGCCGTAGAATAATTACATTTACTTTGCAAAAATACAATTTGTCTAGTACAGGGCAGAATGTGTCTTGTGCTTCTTGTTTTGGTTGTAGGCATGGAAAAAATCATTCTCTTCCACATTACCCTTCACCGTCACCGAGTGATAAAACCTTTTCCTTGATGTTTATGGATGTTTGGGGTCCTACCCCTTGTCTAGCGCCACAAGGTGCAAGTACTACTTGTCTATACTTGATGATTATTTGAAGTTTTTATGGATTTTCCCTATTGTTCTAACTGGGTTGCTATTCGCAGTACAAAATTACTAATCACCGCAGTACAAAATTTTTTTAATTCATATTGACGTTGTACACATGTAATAATGTCGTGTTGTAACTCTTGTTTTTTTTAAAAAATAATTTCTTGAGCGTAAACAGTAAAAAACACACTCTGATTGTTACAAAACATTATAAACCCGTATAAAAGACGTTAAACCCCTTTTTAAGCGCATTTAAACGTTATAATTGTGACTCCACATAAGTTAATGACATTTTATGTTGTGTTTGACTAAATTACAAACATTGTTACACTTTCAGAACGTTGTATTGAAATCGCAGTTGAAAACCTGAGTATGAATTTGATGTTAGTTTTTTGAAATTTTACATCAATTGAGCTAGATCTAGCATGAAAGTTTCGAAATTAGCATGAAAATTTAAAAAAAAAAACTGGGCGAGCTCCTCTACTGCTCTACCTGGGCGCGGGCGAGTAGCTGGAGTCCTCTACCTGGGCGCGCGCGAGCAGGGCGGCTGCTCTAGTCGGAGACACGCGAGCCGGTGCGCTGCTCGAACTAGAAGCGGTAGAGTACCGTTGCGGCTCGTGGAAGATGTCCCTCGTTCAGGCGGTGGAGGCGAGCAGCACGCCTACTCGGGAATGACGAGGGCGAGTACTCCGGCTACTCGCGGTGGACGGATGCAAGCAGCAGGCCTGCTCGACCCTGGAGAAGTAGAGGATCAGCAGTGCTCGCCCAGGGAGAAATAGAGCACCTGCGCTGCTCTAACTTTTTTTTTTGAATTCTAATGATTTTTTAAATGTTTTTTTTAATTATAATATATGTATGATTTATAAATGTTTTAATTTGTTATTTTTTTGAATTCTAATATTGTGAATGATTTTTAAATGTTTTTATTTTTTTGAATTTAACTAATATTGTGAATGATTTATAAATGTTTGAATTTTTTTTGAATTGTTGTGAATATGAATGATATGATTATAAATGTTTGAATTTTTATGTTATGAATGAGGAATATAACTGTGTGATATTCGTATGCAGTGATGGATCGTCTGAAAAAAGCAGTGAGACATGTCACGAAGAGGAAGAATAAAGACCGGGGGTGCAGCAGGCTATGACGGCCTCGTACCGTCGTCGTGCACATGCTCCTGGTGAAGGGCCGAGTAATCCTGCCCCCCGCATGGAAGCAGCACGCCATTCATCTTTCCATCCGGGTCAATCTTCCAACGACCCGGCGTTTCAAGTACCAGCACCACCAATGGTAGCGGAGGATGACTCGGCGGTGTTCAATATACCGAGGAGACGCATGCCAGTGTTGTCATCATCCAGTAGTGCTTTTTCTGACAGATCACTGCACAGCTCTAGCTACAATATCGGGGGAATCAAGCCACCAGACTGCTCCGTCAGGCGGTGGTAGTTCATCACGTCCACCACGCCCATCACCTGCCCGTGCTGTTGAGGACCATGTGATGACTGAGCGTTCGCCACATGCTGATGACGATGGTCGTGGTGCTGATGATGAGGACTCACCCGACGTGGATGAGGAGCAGGATAATGAAGATGATGAAGTCATGGATAAGGAGGATGACACTGACGAGGAAGCAGCGCTAGCGATGGTTCCAGTCATTCCTACCTCTTGGAAGTTGACAGAGGTGCCAGTTCCTGGCGGTCCACTACTCACTAGTGTTATCACTAGCTTCGGGGGTCATGTAGCGCTTGACTTATGGACCTCGACTAAGGTATGTTCTCTATCTTCTCCTGTATTTGATCATTTAATATCATACTACGTTTTGTAAGTGTTAAATATTGGTCATTATGTAGGATCGTGGGGTTTTGAGTTTCAAATCCCGTAGGGTGATGCTTACCTGCTGGCCAAAAGATCAAATTTCCAAACCAAGAACAAGGAAGATGCTTGAGTATTCTGGTATAGAGCACCTACAGGATATTACGATGCCATACACAATATGTCCCTCATCAGTGCTTTTGTGGAGAGGTGGCAGCCTGATACAAACTCATTCCATATGCCGTTTGGTGAGATGACGATTACCCTGCATGATGTGTGGATGATACTGCAAATCCCCATCGTCGGTCGTCCATTGATAGGGGATTCATCCACCACTGAGTTGAAGGAGGTAATGGCTGATTGTCTTAATTTTGGGGCAGATGTTGAGAGTATGACAGAGGCACTGTGGAATACCGGTTGTATCAATTGCGAGCTTGTTGCAGCAATGTAGGGATGAAAATGAAGAGGCAATGAAGCAGGCATGTGGTTGGTTGTATCATCTGATTGGTACCACCATATTAGCTGGAAAATCAAATGGTCGTCTGAGTCCACAGCTGTTCAGTTTAGTAGCTCCTGTGAAGAAAGGTACCAAGCTTCGTAAATATGCATGGGGAGCTGGTACTCTTGCATGGTTATATCGCCAGCTAGGGATAGCATCTCGTGCCGGCTCCAGTGGGATAGGTGGTTCTATGACGTTACTTGAGGTATGTGTCCTAATGTGCATCTAGTATATGATAACTCACTGAGTATTAATAATTGGTACTGCTTAATCATTCTAGTGTTTTATATGCACAGTGCTGGATTTATGCGTACTTCCCTACATTAAGACCAGCGATTAGCCCGGACTGGGCGCTAATGATGATAGACCTTGGGCTCTAAGATGGGTGAGATCTACCTCTCAAGTGCAGGATCATCGTTCACTGCAAGGATATCGTGAGCATCTAGATGCTTTGACTGCTCTAAATGTAAGTGTTTGTAGTTGCTAACACATTGAACCATTATTATTTTGTCTTTCGTTGTTGGTTACATTTTACTATTAATGTTCATTGTAGATTGATTGGTTGCCCTACGGTCGAGATAATGTTAATGTTCATGGAGGGCGTACATGGTATAGAGGTAACATACAGGTTTTGGGGTTGAATGAGCCATACATGCCTGGTCGCTGTCTACGCCAGTTTGGTTACATTCAGGATATCCCTGAACCTCCTATTAGACCCAACCCAAGGTCTGAAAAAAGAGGAAAAACCCAACCCTACACCTGTGTATACCCCCCATGTATTGTTTGTGGGAAAACACTCCTAAATTGCTGGTTCCAGGGTATACGCGCACAAATGCGCGGTTGCATGCTTGTGACCCACTCTACCTAGATTGGTACACCAAGCACACACACCCGAAGATCCTAAACCCTGAGACTTATCAGACCACCCTGGTTCATCGTCCAGATCCCTGTCTAGTAAGTCATATTTTCATAGTACTTCATTACATATCACTTTTATTTTTTATGTGTACTTACCTGACCAAGTGTGTTACAGCTACTGTCTGAGGCAAGTGAGCTTGCACGCCCGTACTACCAAGAGAACAATGCATGGGACTGGTCATACTATCGTCAGGGGATGCCAGAAGAAGAACAAAGGGCTGCAACTGATGGTCTTGTGGATGTGTTCAGCTCTTTATACATATGGGATAGTTACCAGCGCCAGCATGGTGCACCCTAGTGCTTGTCATCTTGGATTTGGATGTAATAAACTTTAGTATCATCTTGGAACTATTTGTTGTCTTTCATTTTTACTTGGTGTGTTAGACGCTAGTACAATTTGTTTGGATGTAGTTTTTTTCTGGTGGACTTGGTGATGGTGGAATTATTGCTGACAATGCTGGTGACCTTGTTGATGATCTGTTGGTTGATTTTGTGGAGGTTCTTAGAACCGGTGGAGATAAGAAAAACAGGGGAGACTATGCCAAAAATTTTCTAGAAATGCATCGTTTCTGCAATGCCAATCTGGGTGGTCTATATTCTTTGTTGGTCGTTGAGTGTTCTCAGGAATTTACTTGGTGTTGAAAAGATCAATGCCAATCTGGGTGGTCTAAATTCTTTGTTGGTCGTTGAGTGTTCTCAGGAAGGATAGTGTTGAAATGAAATATCTAACATGTACCAAAGATTGAATATGTTACGAGAAATGAAATATATCAAAATGTAGAAATTCCTAAGAAAAGATGTGTGACCAGCTTCAATCTGAACTTTCCGGAATGCCTTTGTTTCTGTTGTGCTTGCTGCCTGAGAGAAGAAGAATTTGGTAGAAAAGGAAGCCTGAGCAGATTATTATATTTAGCGATGGTGTGAGTGAATCTCAGTTCAGCCATGTTCTAAACATCAAGCTTGACCAAATTATTGAGGCTTGCAAATTTCTGAATGAAAGCTGGAACCCGAAGTTTGTGGTGGATGCCCTGATAATGTCCCTCCCGGTACTGTTATTGATAATACGGTGTGTCACGAGAAATGAAATATATCAAAATGTAGAAATTCCTAAGAAAGAAAAGCCCATGAATTCAAATCTGATGAAGCACATAATTAAAAGTCAATAACTATAACAACAAGTTTATTCCACGTCCAAACATCTACTAAAGATTATAAATCCCGAAAATTATAACAACGCGAGAACTTACAAGATCAATTACGCAATAACCAATAACCTAATTATTTCCTAACCTTTGTCTCTCTATTCCCCGTGCTATTACATTACGTCTCATCTCATAAATTGGTTCTTGGTGTTGAAAATCATCATCATCGGGCTCAATAGGATCATAAATAACAAGTAATGGAATATGAGCGATGAAATCATTATACTCCATGTAATTCTCCATCATCCGGCGAACTGATGTATCATTTCGTACATGAATAAAAGTCCACTCGTAGTCGCCCTCCAGCCCCAAATACACCATTGTTGTTATGTTTATTCTGCCGAGGAGGGACTGTAGTGCTCGTATTACTCGTCGTTGTAGATCCCGGAGATTACTAGGATATGGCATAGTAACTTCTACGCGTCTGTGCCCCATTCTTCTATCAAATTGTGCTCCATGACGACCAAAAGTAGCTACATAATTAACGTGCAAACAGAAAGGAAACTCCATTTGATTTTGAGAGCGAAATGGGAATTAAGGTGTGAAGAGTTCAAGCAAGATGTAATTAGACAGATTCTGAGAGCACGGGGTAAGGAATGAGTATGTTGGGACACTAATACCCACTTTTATAATATTTGAGTAACACTGACATGTCCAATGGCTAGTTCAACGACGACTACTGAAAGGAAGCGTACCAAACACACCATGTGCAGTACAAAGTGAATTCAAAGTTACCATAGGTAATTACTTTTGTCAGGAAAGGTACACGTACCAGGTTACCGTTTGCAGTACAAAGTGAATTCAAAGTTACCATAGGTAATTACTTTTGTCAGGAAAGGTACACGTACCAGGTTACCGTTTGCAGTACAAAGTGAATTCAAAGTTACCATAGGTAATTACTTTTGTCAGGAAAGGTACACGTACCAGGTTACCGTTTGCAGTACAAAGTGAATTCAAAGTTACCATAGGTAATTACTTTTGTCAGGAAAGGTACACGTACCAGGTCGCTGTACACGTACCAGGTTACCGTTTGCAGTACAAAGTGAATTCAAAGTTACCATAGGTAATTACTTTTGTCAGGAAAGGTACACGTACCAGGTCACTGTACACGTACCAGGTTACCGTTTGCAGTACAAAGTGAATTCAAATTTACCATAGGTAATTACTTTTGTCAGGAAAGGTACACGTACCAGGTCACTGTACACGTACCAGGTTACCGTTTTTTTAACTTGTAACCTTGTGGCTAGTTCATGACCAACCTCTATATAAGGGATGCCTCCTCCATTTCATCTTCACACACTCTCTCTCCATATTCTCGAAGCTCTCTATTTCCTTACTCTCTTCCAAAAATAATTTCGTAAAACTGTGCAAGCTCTCTCTCTAAACATGAGTCAATCTTTAGATTCCGATCATGAGTATATTCCAATATCAAGCCCTGTAAGTATTTAGTTTATTGTCTTTGTTAATCATATTCGCACTAATATTCCATATTTCAATATTCATCTAACATTCTCTCGACCCTTATTGCAGGAAAGTGACTCAACCACTGATTCAGATTGGGATGAATTTGATGAAGGCGTTCCAGATCATAATGCACAGATGGATGACTACATGCAAGAGATGTATAATCGAGCTCCGGTGGTGGACACAGGTTACTTATTTCAAACAAACCAGGCCTTTAGGGGTAAAGAAGAAGCGAAAGCTTGGGTAGATAGTGTTGGCCATCCCAACCATATCTACACCATAATTCAAAGTTCTCGGTCGGGCCAAGATTTCCACTAACATGCGAGAGGTATTGGAAACCACGAAGGACGTCACGACCTGGTGTCATCAACCGGCGCAGATCATCTGGTTCCAAGAAATGTGGTTGTCCTTTTAAAATTAAGGGGTATTACACAAACTACGGGTGTTTCTTGCAAGTGGGTAACGGATGGCATAACCATGATCTCGCAGAGTGGGCAGAGGTCATTTTGTGGGAAAACGCCTGACTGAGGCGGAGGAGATTATGATCGACCAGAGAACCAGAGTCGGTGTGCCCCCCTGTGCAATTTATTCCGAGCTCACAACAATCAACCCAGAAACGTCAGCAACAAGGAAAGACATATACAACCGGATACAAAAAACAAAACTAGTAAATAGAGATGGTCGATCTATGGTGCAGACTCTGCTGAGTGAGCTAGACAAAAACAACTACTACTACGATTACACTACAGATCCAAGTAAGTCAACTCAGTATGTCTCAAATAACTTCAATCATTTAGGTTTCATATTAATTTGATAGATAACATGATTATATTTCACAATTTAGGGGATCAAACACGACTTGGGTCCATCTTCTTTGCACACCCTACATCTAGATTACTGCTCCATGCGTTCCCGTATGTCATAGGCATTGATGCTACCTATAAAACAAACATAGCAAAAATGCCTTTGGTTCAGTTCATCGGGATGACGAGTATAGGCAAAAACTTCAGCATTGCCTTCGCCTTTCTTGTATCAGAATCAACAGACATGTATGTGTGGGCACTTCAACAATTAAGGGACCTCCTCGGGCGGACTACAACCTCTACATTTATCACCGACAGATGGCCCTGATGAATGCCTTAGAAGAGGTATTTCCTGAATCTCATCATCTACTATGTCGGTGGCACATAAGTAGGAACGTTCAGGGGAAAGCCGAGACTTATATGGGTGATAGAGGAAGGGCGGCGGCTGCAGTCCGAATGTGGACTTCGGTTGTCTACTCGAGCACAGAGCAGGACTACAACGAGAGGTACGCACATTTCAAGAATACATACCAAAGCTACCCACGTTTCATTACGTATGTTGCATCAGTCTGGGAGAAATACAAGGAAAAATTTGTGGAGGCTTGGGTCAAGAATGTGTTGCACTTCGGCAACACAACGACAAATAGGTAAAATTGTTAATCTTGTAATGTTTAAGATAATACAGTGATTGTTATAGATCTATAAAACTTACTTAAACATTTGATAGGGTGGAGAGCGCACATTCTTCTCTAAAGGCGAGATTAAGGAGTGCTAGACACACTTTGGATGTAATCTTTCCAAAGATTAACGATCATGTGAATACAAGCATCCGGGAGTTAAAAAAGGATTTTGAGGCAGCCAGGACAAAACACAGAAGAGAGCACATGAGGGTTCCAATCGCTGACCTGATCGGGAAGGTTAGTACCCTTTGCTTAGATGAGCTAGTCAAGGAGCTTGGAAGGGCGAATTATGTGCAAATGGACAGCTCAATCTGTGGATGTGACAAGGTAACCTCTCATGGATTACCTTGCGCTTGTAAATTAAACTACATGCTGGATAGTGGTATACTATGCTCGAAGAGGGATATACATCGTTTCTGGTATACCCTAAGCTGGGAGAAACATGAATCGACAATTGATATGGTATCCTACATGGAGGAAGAACAGAATAGATGGCGAGACATAGCTTCTGAGGTAGCACAGTCAGATGATCCTACTCTGATGGCGAAATGTTACAGTCAAATCCAAAACTTCCTTCACCCAGATATGGTGTGCCAATTAGGAGAGCCATTGGAACAGGTTGGGATTGGCAGACCTACCGGGCCCTCAAGACCAAACCGACGGGAACCTTCATCTTGGGAGCGTAACCGACCAAGGGCAGGCCAGTCACAAGGAGCGCCATCAAATAGAAGATCACGTAATAGAGGATCATCAAATCCGAGTCGATTCCAGCCCCTTGACAACTTCCCATACTACCAGAATTTCAACCCCAACCTATATCAATATATGACTGGGTATATTGATGTTCGTGGAGATGGGAATTGTGGTTTCAGGGTCATTGCTGACTACCTATATTCAAACGAAGAGAGGTGGAAAGATGTCCGTGTAGCATTGTACAATCACATGAAGAATCAAGCACCGGCGAATGGACTATAAGGCCATTTTTAACGAAGGACCGTACAACGGCATGTTAAGAGCGCTTCATTGGAATTCAGGAGAGCCAGCACCTCCACAGAAATGGATGCACACGGAAATGGGGTTGGCGATCGCGACAAGGTACACTTCGATAGTAGTTTTCTACTCTACTGTCTATGGGGGTGCGGCAAGTGCCACATACCTTCCGCTCGATAATTATACCGATCGTGATAGCCCAAGAGGAGAGATCCACATAGGAATTTGCCCCCAGGGTCATTTCATAAGGTTCGGCATGGTTCATGACTCCCCACTCCCCCCTGTCTATCCGCAGTGGTTCGCTTATAGAGATCCAAACACTGTCGGACCTTGGATTCATCAATTACAATCTAGGTTAGATAGTTGGATCAACGTTGTACCTTATTTTTCTTTAACTTAGTTGTTGTAACTTAGTCTTTCTTTAACTTAGTTGTTGTAACTTAGTTGTTGTAACTTAGTTTTTCTATAAATTAGTTGTTGTAACTTAGTTTCTCTTTAACTTAGTTGTTGTTTTACTCATATTGACTTAAATTTGGTTATTCAATCTATTATTTCAAAAAAAAGTGTCTCCCCGTAACATTCAAACTTATTCAACTAAGTTTGGTGAAAAAAAAAATTTGTTACGAATAGTAAAGTATTTGCTATTCGCAGTACAAATTAATTTTAAGTCAAATTAATAATATAACACATAAAAATGTAATATAAACACATAAAATGTAATCCAACACTTTTTTTTACAAAAAAAATGTTCCTGTATTGATTCAACAAAAAAGTAACTAGTAAATTCGCTACTAATCAACTACAAACTACTTCGGTAAATTTACTTCAATCATTTTTCGAAAAAAAAAAACACAGCGACACATCATTACATGTGTACAACGTCAATATGAATTAAAAAAATTTTGTACTACGGTGATTAGTAATTTTGTACTGCGAATAGCAACCCCCTTGTTCTAAATATGATGTTACTGCGATTGTTACTGCCTTTGTCAAGTATATAGTAAGACAATTTCAGTCTTGTATTTTGGCTATTTAGACTGACGGTGACACCAAATTAAGCCTTTGGCTTCTTTTTCGAGACCTTGGTATCTATCATCGTCTCTGTTGCCCATATTCCCATCCGCAAAATGGGAGCATTGAAAATCGGCATCACCAAATTGTTGATAAGGGACTTGTTCTACTATATCACTCTTCTATTCCATTTGATTACATGACTTATGCCTTTCACACGTCTATCTATTTGATAAATTGAACACCAACACCAGTTTTGAAATCTCCATATGAGTTCCTTATTGGACGCCAACCAGATTACTCCTTCCTACACGTTTTTGGGTGTGCCGTCTGGCCCAATCTCTGTCTGTATCAGTCAAATAAGTTCTCTTGTCGCAGTGCCTTATGTGTCTTTATTGGCTATTGTCCTCAACATTGTGGGTACCAATGTCAGGATTTTGAAACTGGTAAAATTTATACATCATGAGATGTTTAATTTGATGGTAACTACTTCTTTTTCGCCCATCCTTCTCTGTCTATCTCTAAAACTTCCATGTATAACCCATCTCTTTTCCTCGTTCTTGCTCTCTCACATGACCCATCCCCTCCTCTTTCCACCTCTGCCAACCCCACTACTATTGACCTCACACCATCATTTGAAACTTCAACCTCCATCCTTGATAACCCTGACCAGTCTAACAGTCTTCCTTTAACCGAATCTTCCTCTCCTTCCACAAATCTTTCATCTACTCCTACCAATCCTATGACAACTAAAAGTAAGATAAACTATTTGAAATCTCTCTCCCGAACCGATGGAACCATGGCTTGGGCAAATGAAACATCTTCTTCATCCCACTCCATACCTGTCTCCCTACCTTCACACGGGTTCTAGCTCAGCCTGTCTAGTGTGACACTATGCGCAAGGAATTCAATGCATTGCAGCAAACTGAAATGTGGATTCTTGTTCCTCCTCCCACCTGTGTTAATGTCCTTGGATTTAAATGGGTCTTGCTTTCAAAATTTAATGTTGATGGCTCACTTGACCACCGTAAAGCACACCTTTGTCGCTCAAGGCTATTCTTAGTAGTACTGATTGGATTACGAGGAGACTTATAGCCCAATGATTAAGCTTGTCTTTTTTATACCGTCTTAAGTCTTGTTGTCATGCACCAGTGGCCCATACACCAGAATGACATAGCTAACGCTTTTCTTCAATGAGACTTGAATGAGACGTTTATATGCGCCAGCCTCCAGGTTTTTTCAATCCTACATATTCAGATCATGTGTGTCTACTGAAACGGTCTCTTTACGGTCTCAAACAGGCTCCTCGTGCCAGGTTTGAAAAACTCAGTGACACCCTACCGCAATTTGGTTTCATGCACTCTTAGGCAAATTCTTCCCTTTTTTATTTTTTTCCTATGGTGGTGACATTGTAAATTTACTGGTTTATGTAGATGACGTAATTCTCACGGGCACCACTTACTGACCCACTTATCAGCAAGTTGTTGTAGTATTTCTTGTTTGCACCATTTTTTTTATCTTAATTACTTCTTGGGTGTTCAGGTTACTTGTCGTTCTTCTAGTTTATCTTTGTCACATACCAATTATATTGACAATCTTCTTCACAAGGCTCAGATGACTAATTGCAAGCCTGATGCTTCTCCCATGGCACTAAACTCTTATTTACATCACAATGACAGTCCTTCACATGCTGAATGCACTCAGTTTTGCAGTATGCTTGGTAGCCTTCAATATTTGTCTTTAACACGTCCCGATGTCACCTTCACAGTCAATAAATTGTGCCAATTCTTGCACCGCCCGACCCAAAATTGAAATACCCTGAACTTAAATATGGTGACTAAATTATTCTAGTATGGTATTTATGGGCCTAATAGTGCCTAAGTAATTTTGGTAAGGAAAATAAATCCAAAAGAAATGAGAAAACGCTTAAAAAGCGAAAAACGCTAAAATAAGCGTTATATAACCATAGGAGGTACGAGACCTCGGTTAGAGTATTATGTGGAGTCCTCAGGCTTATTCATGCCTAATTAGTATACGGGAATGATTCCCGAAGAAAACGGATCCAAACAATGAGTTAAAACGCTAATAAAGCTTTAGCGCACGTTTTTCGAGGAAACCCGAAAACGTGACTTTGAGCGGTCAAACGAACCCGTAAAAATTATAGTCAACCCAATAACTATAATTAAACATTAATGGAAGCTTAAGAACCATTAAAATTAAAGAAACGAGAAAAATCCGGAAAACGGGCCCGGTTAGTGAATAGTGCTAAACCGGGTAACTAATGAGCGTTTTCTGTAAAAGTCGAAAAACGCTCCAGCTCTTGTGTACATAGGGGACTGGTTTTAATTAAATAAAGCAGCCCTCTCACATGACTAGTTAGCTACTAAAATAAGTCAAAAAGCAAAAGTGGGATAAAGTACAAAAAGTAAAAAAAATACTCTCTTTCCTCACTTTTCCTTCTCTCTCTCCTATTCTTTCTTTTTCCCACCGTCAGTACTCCCTCCTTCCTGCTCCTCTCAGCCGATTTTGAAGCTCCCAAAATAGCTTCAATGGCTTCTCCTCTTCTCTTGCATGCTCAAGCCATATTAAAGCTCCAAATGAGAAAATAAGTACATATCCTTGCTCCTCTCTCCAAGCTCTACCTTTCTATCTTTTCAAAATCTCAAAATGAGGAAGTTCATATCCATGGGTTTTTCCCATTTGAAGAGAAAATGGTACCAAATCGAAGCTTGGAGTCTTCTCTCTCCATTAAGGTAAAAATTTCCATGAAAAACTCATGTTTCCTCCATTTCTTAGTGTGGCCGATTTTAGCCTCTAATGGAGCTCTATTTTTCTCTCTCTTTTGAGCATTATTCCAACCTTCCAATGGTGGTGGGATCACCTTCTTGAATCAAGGGTTAAAACCCCTCTTAAAAATTCCAAAAAGGTAAACCCTAACTTATGTGTTCTAAGCCTTTCATTGAATTAGTGAATTCTAAGGGTTAGAAGTTTAATTGTATTATTTTTGGTGTAATGTGGGTGTTGGGATGGAGTTTGGAAACTCCATTGCCCAACTTAACCGAAAAAAGAAGAAAGGAGAAGGAAGGGAGCAAAAGAGGAACTTGTGAGAAATTTAAGGTAAGAAAAACCTACCTTAATGTATATTTTATATGTACTAGTATATTGGGGTGGGTAATGAATGAATGAACCAAAACTGGAATGAAAATGTATTTTGTTGGTAACTAGAAGAGAGTAATTATGGAATTGGTGTTTGGATAGAAGGCCTTGGAGCCAAGTAGTGTATGAATTATGTATTGTGATATATTATGCTTTATGAGATTTGGATGAAGTTGGTGAATCAATTGTGCTGGTAGGACCCTTGTATGGGTGTGGCTAGTTTAGGATGAAATTTGGTGATGAGATGAATTTTGGACAATGCTAGAAAAGCAACGGAGTTATGGCAAAACTTGAGTAGAAATCGAAGGTGTTTTGAGAGTATATTGAGTAAAGAGTGACCTAGGCTTAACTAGGTGTTTATAGGATGGAGTTGGGTTGGTTAATAACCTTAGGATGGTATTTGGAGAATGGATTAGAGGGAGAGAGAGAGAGAGAGAGAGAGAGAGAGAGAGAGAGAGAGAGAGAGAGAAAATCTATAGCAAAATGGGGTGTAAAGACCTTAGGATTTCAAGAAAAAGAGTTGGTGTGTATAATCTTGGAAAATGGAGATTGGACTTGGGTATAGGTAGTGCATTTGTCTAGGATGGAATGGTAATGTTCAATAAGTAATTGGTTAAGGTTGGTAGAAGATTGTAACTCTTAAGAAGAAGTTAGAATTACACTAGAGTGCATAAGTGCAAAGATGAGTATTGAAGTTGGAGGAAATTGAGCAAGGATTTGAGTAAAGAATTTGAGTAATTGAAATACCCCAAACCTTAGTATGTTAATTAATTATGTAATTATGATATTTTAAGGCTAATTAAGTCCTTAAGACCATTAGTGAAGAAACGAAAACTAAAAAGAAAAAGAAAACGTGTAAAAGTCACAAAACGCAAAAACGTGTGTTAAATGATTATAGTGAGTATGTAACCTTAACTAAGGTCCAAAAAGGATTCCTAGGGCTCATTTAGTCATTAGGAACATGTGGGAAAAATTCCCGAAGGAAACGGACCCAAATAGTGGGGTAAAAGCACAAACAAGGCTTAAAGCACGTTTTTCGAGGAAACCGAAAAACGTGACTTTAAACAGTTAAATCGGACTTGTATAAATTATAGTTGATTTTATAACTATAAGTATATACTAATTAAAGTCTAAGAATTTTTAGAATAAAAAAAATATATATTCCGAAAAACCGGACCCGGACTGTTAAAACTGATAGTTCGGGAAACTACGGGTGTTATCTGCTAAATGACCATGTGCCACCTCCACTCTACTTTTACAAAAAAAAAATTGACTTTTCCCTTATGTGAGAAGCAGCCCACGTTTTATCCCCCCCCCCCCCCTCCTTCTCTTATGTACTCTACACTATTAGCTAAAAGACAAAAACATAAAGTAAGCAAGTACAACATACCTTTTCTATTTTCTATTTTCTCTTTCCTCTATTCTCTTCTCTTCTACCGATTTCTCTCTCCAATTCCCAGCATCTTCTTCTTCATTTGGCTCTTCCATGGCGATTTCTTGAGCTGCTCCAACCCCATCCTTTTCCTTCCTTGTTCCTCCACTAAAGCAAGTCAAAATCAAAAACAAAATACACCAAAATACTCACCTTGCTTTGGAGATCATTTTCCACCTTTCAAAATCTTCAAACTCCACATTTGACTTCTATGGGTGTTGCTCATTTTGAAGAGGAAACCACTCATTCTTGAAGCTAGACAACCCCTTGTATATTCCATGGTAAGAAAAACTCAAAAACCCTCTTTTTTCTTGTTATTTTTGTGACCGGTTCTGTCCAGATTTTGAACCCATATTTCCTCTTCATTCCTAGCTTGTTTATCTTCAAAGAGTGCTGGAGAATCATTGTTTTTGAGTGCCTAATACTCCTTTGGGAAGTTGCAAGGTAATGCTCTAAATTTCAATACCTAGTAGCCTCTTTGTTCAAGAGCTTTATTCGTTCTTAATGCTCATTAGTACTACATTGGGCTTGGTCATTAGATTAGCAATACACACTCATTAAAACCGGTTGTGGAACAAGAGTGAAGGAGGAGGAAAAGATTTGAAAGAAATCCAAGGTAAATAACTTACCTTAAGCTTATGTGGTGTTTAAAGGGGTTTGTGTTTTATTTTGGTACAAATATAAATGTTGAGTGAAATGCAGGTGTTGCGAATAATATGAGGAAATTCAGTGTTTAATTTGATGTTGATTAAGGGCCTAAGAGCCAAGCTTTTAAGGTTTATGTATATTGGGGGCTATTGTTGTTGAAATGGTGAAATTAAGTGTGGTTTAGTGTTTTTGGATGAGTTTGTGGGTTGGAGTGTTTTTGAGGGCTAAATAATGTGTGGGAACATGTTAAAATTATGGGGAGATCATGTCAAAATTTGTGTAGAAATTTAATGGTTTAAATGCATTTCTAGGTGGGAGCAAACTAGAGAACTACAAGTATTTTGAGAGGAAAAATTTAGTATGAAAATCGGTTGGTAACTTGGTAGATGGAGATGGGTAGATGAGTGAACTCTAAGGTGGGAATGTTGCATTATTAGTGGACTAGTAAGTGGGTGAGAGTGGTGAGGAAAATCTGTAGCATAACACTTAACAAAACTAAGTTTTAGTTCTTGTAAGAGGAGAGTGGGAAACTTGGGTGAAATTGATTAAGAATTGGGTAACAAGATTAGATAATGATTTAAGCAAGTGTAAAAGGTTATATTGGTGATATAAAATACCTTCATACATGGAAGAAGCTTGGGGCAACAATGGGTGAAGAGATCAAGTAGAACAAGAAAGGAAAATGCTCTAAGTGTTAAAGATTTAGTAAAAGTTTGGGTAAATGTTTAAGGAGTGATTGGGAAGTTTAGAGAGGGTTTAAGGGTGCCAAGAAGGTGTTAAAACATGTGGGAAAACATGTGAAATGATTAGGAAAAAATTGGGTTCAATTTGGAGTTCAAAATGAGAAGAAATACACTTTGAAAATTGCCCTCTGTTGTGGACCGCCCCTAGGGACCGCCCCTGTGGGGAGGTCCGGACCAGAAACAAAAAAAAAATTCGTTGGAGCCTCTGTTGTGGACCGCCCCTAGGGACCGCCCCTGTGGGGAGGTCCGGGCCAGAAAAAAAAATTCGTTGGAGCCTCTGTTGTGGACCGCCCCTAGGGACCGCCCCTGTGGGGAGGTCCGGACCAGAAACAAAAAAAATAAATTTAAGGAAGGTAATGAGGCTTATGTAGTAAACCCTAGTGTGTATTATGAGGATAATTAAGTGTAAGTTTTAGTGTGAAAACTCGTTGTGTAAACATGTAAACCACTTAGTAAACCGAGAGTTCATGAAAGGTAATTAACCGACGTTATTAATTATGTTAGGAACTACCTTCGGTGGAACTCGAACTCAACAAGGACCGAGGTATGGTTTTCTTGCAGTCTGTTGCCTACCGGTTTACACCGGCTTGTGTGTGGTTTGTTTTTCTGTGTGTGTTTATGACCTTGTAAGATTAAATCATGAAATGAGTTTACGGTCATTGTTATTATTGTGGCGTATGTGTACCGGTACTGTTAACCTCGAATACGTACTAACCGTAGTTGACCAAGCTATGATACGTAAGAGAGCGGTACCCGGTTTAACGTTTCAACTTAAGGAACGTTCTAACCTCGGCTATGTATGAGCTAGTTGTGGTGTGTGTTGTTAATGTGCATCCCATTTCCCTTGGGTGTCTAACTGGACTTAAATACTTATGTGTGATTGATTGTGTTAAGTTCCAACAATGGGACTTCTAACAAGTGCTAACCGGGGAGTGAGAAATCCGGTCGTTCCGGTCACGCGTGTATGTATGGGGGTCGACATCTGCATCAGATTCGGCTCTCTCCTTATGTTAAGGTTGTTTTCCTTTTTGGATTCCGACCACCCACTAGCTTAGCCAAAGCTTACCTACCTGACTTCCAATCGGGCTAGGGGGAAATCATGTGTTCGGTGTGCTCGGATCACTATATCCGACTCATCTTTTAAGTTAAGTTACTCGTTCGACTAACAGAGCGGTAATGAGTTATGTAACAAGCTTAACATGAGGATGGAAACATTCTCTAGGCTTACTATGTTGACTAACTATGTTGGTTGTTTACTAAAGTGAAGTGTTCTCACTATGTATGTGTTGTTATTGTTATGCAATATTCTTGCTATGTAATATACATGTTGTATGTTAAAATCAATGCCATGTTATCATGACAAATAGTTGCGTGTATCCCGGTAGTCAGCGGGCTGCACGTTAACCATGCCAGCCAAGGGTTGCTGACCCCCTTTGGGGGCACATATTATTTTTCAGGAGAGTGATCGAGGAAGCGGAGTGGTTATAGCATGGAGCTCAAAGGAATACTTTTGTTATTTTTGGATATTGAACCCGAGTAGTGCTTGTACACTCGAGGTCGTATATTTTGGTGAATGTAGGATTAGATTGGTGATTTTTGTACATTAACACTCGGTATATTGCGATTCTTTTTGGATAGTAATTTTAAAGGTTGTAGTTATGCTCGGGATTCGTGTAATCAGACCGATACATTTGTATGTAACAGCCTTGTTAGCCATGTGGGTGGCTAACGGCGTGTAACACTGCCCTTTTTCGTTAATATTTAAGTTGTGTTTTCCGCTGCGATTATTGGTTAAGTGTGGAGATTACGGTTGGGGTGTTACAGTAATGATTTGAGGAGGTTTAGAGCATGATTAAGAATGTTTTAAGGTACTTAAACATGTAGGAAACATGTGGAAATGATTAGGAAATGATTGGGTAAGAATTGAGGTGAATTTGGAGTTCAAAATGAGTAGTAAAAAGGGGTACTGGGTTTGACCTACCTTGCGACCGACCTTGGCAAGGTAGGTCAGGCTTGAATCTTCAATTCTGGAGTCTTCTGACATCGACCTACCTTGCGACCGACCTTGGCAAGGTAGGTCGGGCAAAAAAAAAATCGTCCAGCAACCTTCTGACTCCGACCTACCTTGCGACCGACCTTGACAAGGTAGGTCGGGCAAAAAAAAATGGGCTTAAGCAGTAGACCATGGGGAGAGTAATGGTGGTAAGAAAAAAATAAAATAAAATAGTATGCACATAAGAACCTAAGGTTAACGGGGTTAAACTACGGGATTATTAATTGTTACATGCCGTAGTACTTGCTATTAATAGAAACATTTCGAATGTTACCAGTGGAACAAGTGTGAGCCTAGAACGTAAGGCGACATGGTAAAGTAACCATTGGTGTAAGGTATGATTTTCTCATGCCCCGTATGCTAACCGAGCTACGTTGAGTTGTGCGCTGTATGCCAGCTAATCAAGATTAAAGCATAAAAACGGTTTATTGCCTATCATTGTATGTCTTGTTGTATGTTGTATGAGCTAACCCTTCTTGAATGATTGCGTGGCTTGACTTAGTGTGTAGACTGACTCCTAGATGAGTCTTGTTGTTAGGACTCATAGTAAGAGTCATGTGCGAATTAACGGAAATGTAGAAACGCACTAAAACTAACGAACCAAGAAACGACAACATAAACCAATGAACTCACTAGAACGTGAGAGAGTGTACGGGACTAGTAACCTCTCGATAACGGTAAGAGAACCGAAATGAACAATCCACAAAATAAAAAATAGTGGAAGTACATATAAGTATCCTCTATTAGAGGTATTGATGATAGTGCAAGACATAAACCATGAGAGTAGTAAAGAATGATGAGGGATCTCCAAACCCCTTAGAAAATTAGTTGACCCACAATGAGAGGACCCGACTAATGTAAGTAATGTCCCGAACATGAGAGTATTCAATACATTGGGGAAACCCTTAAATCTGAGAATACTAGACGATGGTAATTCCCTAAGCTAATGGAGGTTATCGAGAGAGATACTTCTAGGCTACTCCATGAGATTGTAAGATACTCCGAGAGAGGAGTGTTAGGAATTTGAGTAGTCCGGTAAAAACGGACATTTGAGTAATTGTGGAGCTAAGTGTATAGCTCCGCTTGTATTTGTAAGCCCGGTGGCGAGTCTTGAGTATGACTCTGCCCGGAGGCTATGAGTAAGTATTGAGTATCGAGTATGTATGAGTAAGTATGGAGTATTGAGCAATGAGTATGTACAAGTATAGTAATGAGTATGGAGTAAGGAATGTGTGCGAGTAAGGTAATGAGCATTGAGTGTTGAGTATGAATGAGTAAGTAATAAGGATCGAGTAAGGATGTAAGTATGAGTAAGTAATGAGCGCCGAGTGATGAGTAGGTATGAGTAATGTGATGAGTAACGAGTAAGGAGTAAGTACGAGTAGAGTAACGAATATCGAACAAAGCATGAACAGAGTAATGAGTAATGTAACGAGGAAGTAATGAGTAAGTAACTAACACGAACGGTTGACTGTCGAATTGTCTTCCCTAGTAAGTATTGAACCTTGTATATGTATGTAAGTATTGGTGCTTGTATTGTCGTAGTATTAGTATGTATGTATGCATGTAAAATGAACCATGTATATTCGACCAAAGTAGTCGGCGTACCCCGATTAGCACGCAGGGTATGCGAATTTCATATGCAGCAATTTGCTGAGCCCCTAGGGGCACCGTTTTTATTTACAGGTACTTCGAAGCCGACCGCCGTTCGAGAGTGTAGGACGGGGCTGCTATGTAAGCATGGGTAGCTGAGTAATAGGAATTGTATTTGTATTGTATTGCGAATTTGGAAGTCCAAACTGTATCGGTAATTTAAGGATTGTAATAGACTCGGTATAGTATTGTATTGGAGTTTGTATTTGGATTATGATTTGAGTATGGAATGGAAAGTAATGTATTGTGTAGAGTACTCGGTATATTCAAGTCATCAGACCGATAGTATGTAGTGTAGCTGGTCTTGTTAGTCACGTGGGTGACTAACGGCATTGTACACCCGCCGCTGTGTATGTAATATCCGCTACGAAGGTAAGTATTTGTACAGTAATGACGGTATTAGCGGTAGGGGTGTCACAAGAATCATTGGAGTGCTTTGAAACACATCCTTTGATATCTAAATGGCACTAAATTGTATCAGCTGTGTCTATCCTCCAAGTTCACCCCTAAATTGAATGTGTTCTCCGATGCCGCCTGGGGAACAAACTTGGATGACCGTCGCTCTACTTCAGCATATGCTATCTAACTCAGCACTTCTCTAATTTCTTGGCTCTCTAAGAAGCAGGACACGGTCGCTTGTTCCTCAACTGAGTATCGGGTTGTTGCCACTACTGCTGCTGAGCTAATATGGTTTCAAAATCTATTGTAGGAGCTTCATGTTCCTCTATCTTCTTCTCCTATGATATGGTGTGACAATCTTGGGGCGGTGTATATGGCCGCCAATCTTGTTTTGCATTACAAGATTGCACGTCTCTCTTGATTTTCAATTTGTACGAGAACTGGTTGCTAAAGAACTTTTACCGCTTCATACTTATAAGGGCAGGATCAGATAGCAGATCTTTTGACTAAACCCTTATCATCCTTTCGTTTTACTTTGTTACTCTCTCATCTTGGTCTAAAACATGTTTCGAGCGAGGGGGAATACAAGACTATAGGCCAGCGTATGTCTCAGCCCAATAACCAAGCCCGATAGAGTCCTTTAATCTGGTCTTGTATCCAGTATAGACTCCCGACATTTATATATAAGCATGTACTGCAACACTGAATGATTTATGGGTGAAAAAGATGTTGATATGAAAACGGTTTCTGACTATTGTATCCTTGCTGCATGTTCTTCTTTACATATTTTACTGTTACAAGGAATAAACCCAAACTACCTAACTCAGAAGGGCCTTTATACATGTGTCAAAATTGGGTGTTCATTTTCGAATGTAATACGGTTAATGTTCATAATCTTGCTGATTTACAACCACTCCACTACGTACCCATTACAAATCACTTCACTGGTGATTTCGGCAGACTAAACCTAGGTGCTACAGAATACCAAGGCACTGAGACAGTTAGCCTTGGAGACGGTACATCCTTACCTATTGCTCACATTGGTCACGGGGTGCTATCTAATTCCTCTCATTCTTACCTGTTGTCTGATATTCTCCATACTCCCAGCCTAAACAAAAGTCTCATTTCTGTAAATAAATTTGCCAAAGAAAATGGAGTGTATTTTGAATTTCACTCTGATTGTTTTTTCTTGAAGGCTCAGTCCACTGGAACAATTCTCCTTCAAGGTCCAGTTAAGGATGGCCTATATCTCTTCCCAGCTGAGAATTCTAGCCCACAAGTTCATGCCACCAGCCTCACTATAGGAGCCAAGACCTCTCCTGACATATGGCATCAACGCCTTGGACATCCCTCCTCCTCTCAAACTCTTTTTACCATAAACAAGTTTTGTTTACCCACTACTAAAGTTTCTACAATTAGTTTCTGTTCTGCTTGTTGTAAAGGGAAAACACATGCTCTACCACATCCCTCTTCTGAAGCTAGATCAATGGTTCCTTTTAAATTGTTATACATGGACCTTTGGGGCCCTGCTCAATTTACTTCTTTTGATGGGAAGAAGTACTACTTACTGATTGTTGATGATTGCACTCGTTTCATGTGGTGCTACCCTATCTGCTTAAAGTCTGATGTTTCTAAAATATTTCCAATATTTTATAAGTTAATTGAAACACAGTTTTCATGTCCTATCCAATCTGTCCAAACAGATGGTGGGGATGAGTTTACAGCTCTCAAAAGATTCTTTAGTGAAAAAGGAATTGTGCACAGGACTTCTTGTCCTTATTCTCACCCTCAAAATGGTATGGTGGAGTCAAGACACAGACTGGTTATGGATAAGGCTCTCAGTTTGCTAGCTCATGCATCTCTCCCTCTCCATTTCTGGTCATTTGCTGCTCTCATGGCTACCTACCTAATCAACCGTACTCCCTCAAAGGCCCTACACAATCAATCACCCTTTCAACTGTTATACCACTGTGCTCCTAACTACCTCAAACTTAGAGTTTTTGGTAGGGCTTGATGGCCTAACCTAAGACCTTTCCAGCCTCACAAACTCTCATACAGATCAGAAGAGCGCATACTGTTGGGCTATTCTCCTTCTCACACTGGCTATCTTTGTTACAACCCTCACACACACAGGATTCTTGTATCTAGGGATGTCACATTTAATGAAGGCCATTTTCCCTTTTCACATAACACATCCCTCCCTAATTCTACAGCCTCTGTTGACCCACCCATGGATACCTCTAGCATCAATCCCCCCACTTCCATACAGATCATACAGAAAACTACACATCCTCCCACATCTCCTCCCCCAATTTTCTCACAATCTGTCTCTCCTGAAACCAGCTCACACCACACTGACTCCAATGACAGTATCTCCTTCCCAAGCCCACCTTCAGAATCTGTTCCCCCCCTGACACCACCAACATTCATCCCATGATCACAAGAAATAAAACCAACTCCCTGAGACCCAAAACTTACAATGATGGAACCATCCCCTGGCCCCAATCTCATAACACCACCACTTCTCAGCCCACTATTCCTAATGACCCTACCTTCAAACAAGCACTAGCTTTTCCAGAATGGAGAGATGCAATCAATAAGGAATACAATGCTTTACTTGCTACAGAGACTTGGGAATTGGTTCCCTATCATCCTAGTATGAACATTCTAGGAACTAAGTGGATTCTCATAACTAAGTATAATTCTGATGGAACTTTACAGAGGAGAAAAGCACGCCTTGTTGCTCAAGGGTTTGCTCAGTCCTATGGTGTTGACTATACTGAAACCTATAGTCCAGTTGTGAAAATTGCCACTATCAGACTAGTTATATCTATAGCCACATCTCACAACTGGCCTACGCATCAGGCAGACATACAAAACGCTTTCCTACATGGTGAATTGGAGGAGAGTGTTTTTTATCAATCAACCCCAAGGGTTTGTCCATCCTAACTACCCTAACCATGTCTGTCGCCTCAAGAAGTCCCTTTATGGGTTGAAGCAATCCCCCAGAGCATGGTTTGCTAAACTCAGCTCCTTTTTGGTTGAAATTGGTTTTAAACCCTCCCTTGCAGATTCCTCTCTGTTCATTTTCTGTCAAAACACAGATTGCATGTATATCCTAGTGTATGTGGATGACATACTGTTTACAGCCTCATCTCAGATTCTAATCACAAAATTTCTGACCGCTTTATCCACAAAATTTCCTATCTCTGCTTCTGGTCCACTACAATACTTTCTAGGGGTAAGTGTCACTCGCTCCTCTGAAGGTACTCTTCTACATCAGACAAAATATATTCGAGATTTACTCTCGGCCACAGACATGTTAACCTCTAAAACAGCCCCCTCTCCAATGTCTACTGATTCTACCTTTGATTCTTTGGATTCCCCTCTTCTACCAAACCCTACTCAGTACAGAAGTACTGTTGGCAGTTTACAATATCTCGCTTTAACCCGTCCCGATATCTCTTATGTTGTAAACAGAGTATGCCAGAAAATGCATGCACCAACTGAAAAGAACTGGCAGGCGGTAAAAAGAATTTTGTGTTACCTGAATGGAACCCGGAATCTCGGGTTGTTCTTCGCCGCTTCGTCACCGCTCGAGTTCCATGTCTTCTCTGACGCCGACTGGGCGGGCTCCCCTCTTGACCGTCGCTCCACCACTGCGCACTTGGTCTTCTTTGGCAGTCACCTTGTTTCTTGGTCCTCCCGGAAACAGAAGACTGTTGCTCGCAGTTCTACAGAGGCCGAGTATAAAGCGGTTGCTGCCACCGCTACAAAGGTTATTTGGATCTTGAATCTTCTTGGAGAACTCAGTCTTTCAATTCGAGATCCACCTCGCCTCTACTGCGACAACCTTGGTGCGACTTTTCTGGCAACCAACCCCGTGTTTCACAGCCGGATCAAGCATGTGTCGATTGATTATTTTTTCGTTCGAGAACGAATTGCTCAAGGCAGCCTCAAGATAGCACATTTAGACAGTAAATCCCAAATTGCTGATTTCCTTACAAAACCTAATTCGGCGTCTATTTTTTTTCAGCATCGAGCCAAACTCCCCCTTACCAGTAGGGTGTTGGGCTCACGGGGGGATACGTGACATAATTAAGCCCACGATGTTTGGGCTCAGTTTATTATGTTTAACCCATAGGTCTTTCTCTATTCACTACTGTACTTGGGCTAGCTATAAATAGTCATGTATTGTGTTACTCCTTGGATATCCAATACAGAAGATATTTTTCGATACTCTCTCTTTCTAGTAATCCCTTCTTAGAAGTTTCACAATAACCACCAATCTGCACACATGTCCAGCCTACTTCAAGTCCAAAGAGACTCGACGCAAAAGACATTTATCATCATTTTCCGCACTAGTTTCCTCGCACATATCAGCGTTCTATAGCTTCTCGGGGTCTCTAGTGTAGCATTGATCAGGATCACCCACTGAATGATGGGCGTAGCTCGTTCCGATTAGATACAAGAATAGAAATTAGTTCTAGAACTTCTATCTATTCCTCCTGAATGTCTCATAACAAATAGCTATCGACATAGGATAGATTGAAAAAGGGGGGGAGATAGAAAAACAAAGTGGTAGAGAATGCAAGCTCGTACATTGGTCAGGCAGCAGAGCACCTGCCCCTGTCGATGTGATGTTTAGGGGGGTAGTGTTTCTCTACATCAACATTTCCTAGAAAGAGGTGTTTGGCTGTCAATACATCCAACCAGCGAAGGCAAAAATAAAAACTGAAATCACATACGAATTTGATCACAGCGGATTGAGCTGGGAGGAGGTTAAACTAAAACACAGCAAGGATAGGGAGCCAATTGCTAAATCAAGCATGATACTTGGTTGGTGGGGTGTGGGCAAGAGGTTGTTTGGCTCCTGCAGCAACAGAGGGAAATAACAGTATGGTTGCTTCCGCATCTGAAATCAACATTCTACTGAAAATTAGTCACCTAAAGATAATCTAACACAAATTTACAGTTTAATGGTTCAAAATAATAGGCATTTACATGATGGCTGGAATTTCGAGCAAATAGAAAAAGGGAATGGAAAAGAGATCTCTGGGAGAAACAGCTGATATAGCCTTTTAATGCATATCTATCGCCTCTTCTTGCTTGAGCTTCGACGCAGTTGCCACGACCAAAACAGCAAGAAGATCACGAGGCCCACCCCAACAATTGTCCAGAAGGTTACCAACCACATGGGCATCGATTTCGGGTACAGACCTGATGTCAGATAAAGATAGGTTACTTTTGAAACATGAATATATGGACATTGAAACTGATTTCTTAAGTTCCAAGCGGAGCACAAAAAACAGCTAATTAAGGTTGCAGTTTAGAAAATTGAGCAACCAAGAAGAATGCCAATAAACCTCACCATGTCCAAATTTGATGCAGATGAGAAGTTCTATAATGCAAATGGCAAGTGACAGCCAGCAGAACGCCCCAACTTTCTTCACTGGTGTTCTAGACAACCATGAAAAAATGAGGGCAATTAGTCTGCAATCCGTTACATGGTAAAGATAACAAATACCGACAGATATGGGTAGCGAAAAATCTTACTGGTCCTGAAGGTAAGAATTGTACTCTCTTATCGTCGGTATTGCAATTAACCACCACAAAATCAACCTATAGATGATCACAGGGTTCCGAGGAGGGATCCACAGACTGAACTTGAGGAAGAAAGTGTTCAGCTCCACGGTGAGGAATACAATGCAGAGGCATAGAACTTGTACAAAGCGCATCGGACCCATGAGTGGGTGCCACTCATCTTTATCCCACCTTGCTGGTGTGAATTGTCCTAAAGTTCGTTTAACCTGAACACTATGAACGTCGTACATGTGGCCGAAATCTATTATAGAAGTTCCAACCACCACCGAGTACGTGCTTTCTTCATACCCCACCTGCTCATCACTCATCACCAGTCACATATGGTCTCCAACAGGTTAAACCGAAAAGTAAACATACCTTGCCAATGATATTTGGCTGCCGGCTGATTCCTACCCACTCGTATGTCTTCCCATCAAAGTATCGAACAGTATGCATGCCTGCCCAGATACCTGCAGGAGCCATCAACTACGATTTAAGAAAAGGTGCATACTGATACTCCAAGGATACACTTAAAAGTCGGTAGCTTAAGATTGATAGTCAGCTCCCCAAATATAGTTGCTTAGAAAACTGTTAAGTTGTATCAGGAAGATCGTCCTAAAAAAACTATATGATAAACTAGCAACGGAAGGAGAAAGGTGAAAGTAAGACGGTAAGGAAACTACGGACATGACGGGGACATACCAAACCAGTTGCAGATCAAGATGTCCAGAACTATACTATCCCACCAGCACTCATTGAAGTTCGGTAGCATGTGTCGGAAAGTCAGCTGAAAAAGGAAGTTGTTCAACTTTATAGCATACATCTTATAAGGCCAGCCGATAGATATGAGTAAACATTATGCAGTAACTATCTCTACCTCCATCATCTCAAATCCGATGGATAACACCCAGAGAAGTGGCTGATTGCGGATCATTATAGCCTTTCCCCACCATCCAAGGACATGTGCTAAAACAAATTCATCAAAAATGGTAGCCTGTAAAGGAACTAAAAAGTATAAGCAGTAGCTAACCCCACACATGCCCTCAAAATGACGTAGCAATGGGGAGTAAAAAAATGAAACAAAGATAATGAATGAAGATAAAAGCAAATTCCGTTGTGAAAGAAGATATCATACATAAAGATTCTTAAACCTGTTCGAAGGATCGTCAGGCACATAAATTCGACAATCCGCACCATAAGACTTCTCAGGAAGTTCTGCAGTGATTGATCATAAGGCAGCCATTAGAACTCCAGAGAATACAAGTCATCACCCCAAAAGATGTAGAATCATACAAGATAGAAAGAGTAGATAGCTGTAAGGAATGCTTCAAGAGGTACCAATTCCAAGATCTGGATGGAGATACTTCATGAATTGACGAGCATCATCACGCTTCTGGACAAAACAAATTAAAACTAAGTTAAATGTCCATCAACAAAATGACAGCAGCCGTAGTCTAAAAAAACTCTTGGTTCAAAAGAAGCAACTGTAAGGACTTAAATATCATTTCACATAAGAAAAATAATATGTTTCATGACAACGCATAGAGAACAAGTGCAACACATTAGAACCCTGGAAATCATGCAACACTGCTGAAAAAAAGTTGGCACCCATGTATGAATATATTCCTTCAGGAAGGATGCATCCAAGAACAGAGAAACTAAATTCCTAATGTGTTAAAAAAAAACACTCATACAGTTTCAATGAACCATATCTTTCCCTAGATCAGGTCCAACAATGATTTAAATGCATTCACAAAAATAAACAAGTTCTTATCATTCTGCAAACCTGGAAAAGCAAAAAAACGTAAGAGCAACAAGGTATACGACAGCCAAGCCATGAACTAGACGCCATATTGCTGGATGGGGTCGTATAAGAACTCTGCATGAAAAGTAACATGTCTTCACCATCTCAAGTAGGCAAAATGAAGCATCGTTGATTTGCACAAAACAGAAAATATTGAGTAATGATCATATACATGGAAATCATAGAAGGGCCATATACGACAATCAAATTTTGCTAGACTAATAGCACAATTCAGCCTAACATCAATGTTATCTATTATTCTATAAATAAAAACTTTTTCTGTCTGATGACATTATCTGGTTTCATCCCTTTTCAGTTTTTAACTTAAAACAGCTCGAAAATACCAATCCACTTTTCTGAGGTTTGGAACTCAATATAAAATATTAGACTGGTGCATGCTGCTAATTATATCCATAGGCCAATAAAACCTATATCATGATCTGAACACAGTCAGTATCCGATAAAGAAAAAACAAATGCTCTTTCTTGGTTAATTTACAATTTGAAACAAACATGCACGTACAAGTGAATAGCGATTGAAAGCAATTTATACATGCTAATGGACATTAAACCAAATCAGCAGATATTGCAAGCATCACGAACAATCTACTTTGGGTTGAAAATAAAACGAGGAATGCTCTCTTTAAGAATCTTTACCATAACAAAATGTTAACCAATAGTAAGTAAACACATATAGGTACTCACGTTGAAGGAGCTTGTAGCAAGCAGTAAGTGAGAAACACTGCAACCATCGCCCAAACACCCCTGAATAGTGACAGAATATCTCACTCCATCAGAAATGTTAGCCGCGATAATTAGTAGGGGATAAGAGCCGGGTATCTGCCCTGACTGACAATGACAAACAGTTAATCACCTTGTTACTGAAGAGACAACATCCCCAGAACAGCTTTCAGGATTGAGAGCGCCACTAGACCAGCTGATGAAGCAAACAAATGAGAAGGATGAAACAAGCAAGCACACATCAGTAATCTACATCCAGCGATACTACCATACAAGGAATCAAGCCCATCTCTCAAATTAGAACCATAACATGTTACTACTATCGTCTACCAGCAAAATATAGCTAGAACCATAATCTATGTCAATGATCATGAAAGAGATGCAAGAATGTTGGCATAAAGTACCAGCTACAGACGTACTGATACAATGAGAATAACTAAGACAAGGTAACATAGAGTTGGGTTATCAACTAAGTCCGGACATAGTGTCTACATAGACTAAGTAAAACACTAGGGCTCAAAGCACTACAAGTGTAGGCTAATGTTAAGAAAATTCAGGAGATGATTGCTCACATGAGAAAGCAAGCCCCAATCAGTAGCAAAGTTATTGTACGAGGCTTATATGCCCAAGCAGTCCATGGATCATGTTCATCATCCATATCAATTGATCTTGGACCTCCATTCTCATGGACAATGTTCTTCCTCCTCATTCTCCAGAAGAACTAGGTTCTGCAGGCCTCTATCCTGTAAGAAGGTATATGAAAACACACAGGATCAGGAAAAAGTGCATGGCCATGCCATCAGCTAACATCACCTTTATTCAATCACAGTAAGAGGTTTGATGCAAGACAAAAAAAGAAATACATGCTCAGATCAGTCTGATAATACAAGGGCCACAGTGTCCTAATCATACAATTCATGGAGCACCACTTGTCAAAGAGACACTAGAGGCCAATAGGGTTGTGCAATAACCATCTTGTTAAAAGACAAACAATTCTGCTAATGACTTGACAAAGCGGATGCAGCTCACTACCAAGACTAGCAAGTTCCATGTCTGCTACTAGCAAGTAGTAATGATATCGGTAAGAAAAGGGATCACAAAATTTAATAATTTAATTTCAGTATAGACAGAAGTAGCAAGGCCACCCATCCGTTGCAAATGCTAGATGCTTAATGAACACAATCCCTTCAGACGTATGGTCTTAATCAATTAGTGAAGGAGTGAGAATAAACCACAGAGATACCCGTCAAGTGAGATTAGATTTACAAGATGGAGCAGGTCTGAACAACAAATGAAACATAAGAGCTTACAGAACTGAAACAGGGGTCCATGACAAACAAACGGCTCCCTGTATTAAAGTTGAAGATCCCGTAGGAGAAAAGAGAGAACCTGAGTTTCAAATCTGCTTGACTATCAAAGACAACCATGCATCTATCACTTGACAAGAGAAGACCCATTGAAACTATTTCTAGTCCTTTGATTTAAGGGCTTGGGAGAAATAAGGGAAATAAGATTCTAGCAAAGATGATTTTGTAAAACAAAGAAACTACAGTTACATATAATGGAAATGGAGGGAGAACAAAGTTCAAAGGATTCTATAGGAGATACCACCACTAAGATCCCTTGCTTCAAAATATATATATACAAAGGGAAGTGAGTCTGAGCTCAAACTCAGATGTTGTAAGAGCTTTTAGTTCTAGAGGCCCCAAACAGAATTTCAAAAATATTCTAGTATTTAAAGTAAAAAAAAACCCGAGAATATGCTTGACAATTTCTGTTGCAGCTATCGATATCTAATGATAATTACCATCTCACTAGCATACGCTGAGCTAGCTACTTCAAGTAAAAGACGAGTATATGCATGTCAAATAAGGTGCACACTTAGAATCTAACTTAAAGTAGTTAAGTCAAAGTATATGTATCAGGGTAGCTAATAGTAGCCCAACTAGTGTGGAAAGAATGAATGTACGGTAATAGCCATGCGAGTCTTGGCTGTCATGTACTAAAAGCTGTAAAAGCATGTCATCTCATTACACAGGTGGACACACTGAGCAAAGTACGAGCAAAGTCAAATGTATCATATCCCACTCTATGATCCAAAACCAAATGACATCATCAACGTATAATTGGTTTGCCATCATGAACAGCTGGAAAACCAGAGTTCACATGAAATAACAGGTGGCTGTCCTCATTCTCAATAAGCCAGCTAGTAGAGATAACATAGCGTCAGTGAGGAAATGCAGTTGCATAACCAAGACAAATATACAGTTGTTATGATAGACTCCCCCTCAATAAACAGTTGATGTTGTTTCACATGAGTTCCCCCCTTCTGTTAGTCTTTATGGTTTCTTTCATCTCTCTAGTCAATATGGGTTACCTGGTTATGCCTAAAAAGTAGAGTGAAGTAGTAAAAAAGAGAGTACCAAAGTCCCAATCCATAGTATCAGCGAATTATTTCTGACACGAGGTGTTGAATAGGCAGAAATTGAAATCTCCATCCAATTAAAGTGGATGTTCTCTTCTTAAACGAACTTTTTTAACCTACGACTACTTCAGACATAAAACCACAACTGGAATCAAATAAAAAACACGCTAATGATGATGAGATGGTTAAAGAGAAAAAGGAACACATCAGTAAAGGTGACAAAGTTCTTCTTCATAGAGAAAAGGAAAAACATTGACAAGTGAGCAGTCCAAGAAGTAAAAAGGAAAGGCAACGATATTATTTTGCAATTATTAACAAGACATCCCCAGTGAGGTACGGAACTGAGATAGCAGACAACCAAAGCGCAGTCGTTCATTCATGGAAGAAAAGACATGAAGAAAACTTTGCGCTACAAACGGCCGGATAAAGCAATCAAGGAAGCGACAATCATAACATCTAAACATATATACAGGTTACTACAAGTTCTGTGAACAAGAAATAGCAGCAGCAGCATCAACGAATATTCTAACCTTAATTCCAAAGGAATAAAAATAAAAAGTCAAATCAGTGGCGCTTGAACGCAAGTAAGAATCGTTTAAGATAGGAAATAGACCAAACTAGAAGAGACCAAAAAGAAAAGCAAAACAAAACAATTAACTCACCGTTCAAATTCGATAGAGTGGAAAAGATGGTCACTGAGATGAGGACGTGAGGAGAAAGACAAAAGAACGAGGATGAAAAGCTGACGCAGTCCGAAAGAAACAATGAGATCGAATTTGAGTAGTGCGCAACGAGGAAAAGAAAAAAACAGAATAATTAAAATAATTAGTAGAAAATCAAAAGAAGTACGAAAGATGCAGAGTAAAGAGAGAGAGGGAGAGAGAGCTAGTGTGGAAGAATGGCAGAGTCTAAGCTATAAAGGCAGAATCATCTTTCCACTTATAAATACAAAAACCACATACCGATAGATGGACAGTTGTTGCATATGATTAACAAATAGTCTGACAGGCAAAATAATCCTGGACCGTACGAAGCAGAGGACGGAGGAAGAAAACCTGATCGTCGAATCAGTGAATCAATCAACGGGGCGCAGAGGAAAAAATAAATAAAAGGAGAGGAAGAGGAAGGGAGGGAGGCAGTCAGGAGTACAAGAGATGAAGAAGATATAGATATAGAGATAGAACTCAAAAGCGAAAAGAAAAAATCTTCGCTCTATTGAATCTCGTGCAGAAATGGAGACATGAGAGAAAAAACGAGAACGAAGAGAAAGAGAGATGAGAGAGAGAGAGGAGAGAGAGAGAGAGAGAGAGAGAGGTAGGATTCCGCGACTACCAGCCGAAAAGGCGATGGCGATGTGTTAAGGAAAAAAGGGGGGCGGGCGTGGAGGAGGGGGGAGGGGTGATAGAGAAACGAATTACACACGGAGACAGAGTGAGACTGAGAGTACGACGGTCAAACATAGATTTGTGTTTATGTTTTTTGACGTGTCATGCGTTCATGTGAAATTACCCTCTAACCATTCGCTTTTTTTGGGTTTTTCGGGGGTTTCTTTTTGAAAAATGAAAAAATGGGTAATAACACCACCTTTACTGGAATGTCAATTGCAAATTAGGAAAATGTAACAATCGGCGGACCTTACCCGCAACCATAAAGGGCACCACCAGCGTGGTATTTTATTCAATGTAGTAGCAAACTTTGGTTTTGGCAGAGCGGAAAAGGAAATAATACAAACTCCACTTTACTTTGAAAATTGGCGCTGTTTTACAATTGCACATGATAGGTGTGATTTAATAATTGTAGGTATTTATATAGTTCTTTAATGGTGTCGTTTGGGGATACAGCTTCTCAAGCTTCCAGCAGCTGACAACTTCTCAATTTTTAAAATCAGCAGGTTTCCACCAAACACCCAAAACCAGCAGCTGACAGCTTTTACAAAATCATCAGTTGACAGCTTCTCAATTTCCCCTCTACTTTTTAAAACACAATCCACCAAACACTAAACCAGCAGCTGTCAGCTTCTGTAAAAACCATCAGCAGACAGCTTCTCAATTTCCAGCAGCAGGACCCACAGCAGCCCCCAGCAGCTGTCCCCAAACGAACCCTAGGTCTTGTGATAATTCATACTCCCATGGTTCCATGTGTAGAGTCTGTTTTCCTTTTGTATAGAAATTAAGAAGATGAGAGAAAGTAGAGTGATGAAATTTCACAACACTAAAGGATATATCATTTTGGGATAAAAATAAAATGATAATCAGACATTGTGTGTGGGACAGAAGGAGTATGAAGTTGTTTGATTTCACTCTGTTTGAGTAATGAGTTGATTGACGATCAATCAACAATAGTAAAGGCAATGGCTTAGAAGAGAGAAGTACCTAATAAACTTTGCTCGCCGCCGAGGGGGAGATTGAAGAGATTTCAAGATCTCTGACTCCTTCCTCCCCTTTTCCTTTCTCTTCTTCTAGCTAGTTTAAAATCTTAGGGGAAATTCACAAAATGTCACGATTTGAGTTTATAATTCACGATAAAACCTTTTTTGGAAAGTTGTTCACAAAATGCCACGATTTGAGTTTGAAATTCACAAAATGTCATTGGTCGTTAACTGACGTTAGATCTTCCGTTAACTCCCTCTAGTAAATGACCAAAATACCCCTGATGGTAAGTTTGATTTTTTTTTTAAAAAAATAATAATA
Source organism: Limonium bicolor (assembly GCA_023374045.1). Lineage (NCBI taxonomy): Eukaryota > Viridiplantae > Streptophyta > Magnoliopsida > Caryophyllales > Plumbaginaceae > Limonium > Limonium bicolor. The sequence continues at coordinate 266,759,664 of CM041777.1, read as the reverse complement.
ATAAAGAAAACCCATTATCCAGAATGAATCCATTCCCACCCCTCCCAAAACCCTTACTCCGGGCTGAAGAGCCGGTTCATACTCAGAGCAATGCCAGTGAGAATACGCGAGGCAACAAACCCTCTTTTTCGTCCTACTTCAGCGGCCTAAAATCCAGCCTCAAACAAACATGAGACGCGCAACCGTAGCAGCAGCCACCTGGTTGATTCAGTTCAGGAGGATTCTCTTTCGTCTGGACTCGAATAACCCCTTGCCCTTCAAACAGCCACCCAAGTCTTTCGACGAAATTTCAAAGCACTTGTCGGATTTCTGCCGCCAATATGCTCCCCCTCCTCCGCCAGTAGGTGGGCAGTCACAATCTAGACCTCAACCCTCTGGTATATAAGAGCTTATCAAGAGGGTTGGTGGCACGACTAATGAGTCTCACGAAACTACTAAGCCATCAATGGACGCAATCCGGGAGAGCTTCCGCCACTTGAAGAACAAACAATCCAGTGATGGGGCCAAAGGCCGAGTCAGGCCAAATTAGGGTGGGGGGTTTGCGGGTTTATGGGGTAATAATGGGGTGTTTGGTGGTTCAAACCTGAATCTGCCACAAAATATGTTTGGGAAGGAGATTAGGGAGAGGGAGGATAAGAGAACATAGGGATTCCCACTTATGGAGTTCATGAGGAGCTATGGGCACGAGGAACTAAGAGAAAAGCTAAGGAAGCTAAAGCTGTTGGGAGGGAAAAACCAGGGTATTTTGGTCATTTACCAGAAGAAGTTAACGGCAGAACTAACATCAGCTAGCGAACAGTGGCATTTTATGAATTTCAAACTCATCTTGGCATTTTGTGAACAACTTTCCAAAAAGGGGTATATCGTGAATTATAAACTCAAAATTGTGGCATTTTATGAATTTTCCCAATTCTCCTGCCTTACTTTGTTTTTCTACTCTGTTAATTTAGATTTACTTTTAGTTTGTGTTTCTATATATCCTTCATATTCTAGTTTTGTAGCTATCTATCGGTGTGTTGTTTTTAGGATTATCCTACCGATGGTGGTGGTTTATATCACTTGGTTCTTTTGTATCGGTGGTGGTGATGGTGACATGCAAGCTCAGATTTTGAGGTACCACCAGGTCGACAGTCTTAGAGTTGCATGTCGATGGTTATGATTGACTCTGGATAACACTAGATTTGCAATGGTGGTTGACTGGCAAATTATGGAGGGTTTAATTGATTTTGGTGGAGGCTAGAATTGTTGAATAAAATTACCAAAAATTTACGCAATGAGGGAGTGTTCTAGGAGAAATGCTTCGATATTGCCCAGCAGGTTTCACAATCTTGATGCCGCAGACCAATCCCGATCAAGGTAGTTGGGTTACGATGGCACCTAATTGCTGTCTATATTGATTCAGGCATAAAGGAGATGAGGAGGTGGTGGATGAGTCGGTGGGATGTGCGGTGTTTAACGGTGTAAATCTGAGCCAAGCGGGAACCGGTTTCAAAAAGGAAGTTCCCAGCTCAGGGTATTTTGGCAGCTATGAAATTCTTTATGTCCAATTTATCAATTCTTTCTCATGTAGTACTCCAAACCTTCTAATTTTTTTTTGTTTACGTCTTCACACTGTTGCACTAGTGGCCAACCACGGAGGGCGATGTCGGCGGCAGTGGTGATAGCTATGGCAACGGTCATTCGTGGCCACATCGTTTCCCGCCCCTGCGGGTTTATATCCTTGACTATGCTAGAATAATTGTCAGTTTTAATTTGATTGTTTATGTTATGCTTAGGTGATAACTCTTGTAAATCAGATCATGCTAGTTTCTGCCTAGGTGTTTTGGTGTCTGCATATTACTTATGGTCGCCTTCAAAATTCCACTCTAGCATTGCCCTAACTACCAAATCAATATTCTATATGAATCAATTGCTTTTGATAGTAGTTAGATTATTTCTTTTCTTTGGTTACTGCAATTATATTTGTTATAAGTCTGGCTACGGGTTCTGGCTCATCTACATGATCTAATAATAGTTATTGACTTCGAAAAAAGTAATAAGTAGATTGTGAAATTAATATCTGAAGATTATAGACCTTATTAAGGAATATATTGTAAAAACATTAGTAAATTAATTCCTTTGTGATAGTTATATATTACAAAACGGCAATCAATTTATACTCTGTTTTGTAATAATAAATAAATAAATAAATAAATTTCAGTAATAGTTACATGTAAGTTTAAAATGAATGATATCGCATAAGTAATGTCAAAAACACTTAAATTTGATCCAAATCTAACCTAAGATACTATATACTTAATAAAATCAAAAAAGAGTCCAAGATTAGTCTTGACATGTGCTAGATATTTTACGAGCATATACCACAAGTATGGTGTGAGTTTAATAGGATGATTTGACTTTGCACATGCAGCAAGAAGTATGACACATATACTTGCTTTATTTTAGTGATAGTAAAGTTAAGGAAATAACTATTTCGTTTAAAATATAATATACGAGTTTCATAATTAGTCTAATTTTAGTTCTTTTCAAAATTTAGCTTAAAATTTAAAACATGTAGTTTCTTCTCTTATCTATTTTTAAGTAACTTTGTATGCAGACATTTTAGTTTAATATTACGTTGTATAATTTTACTCTGTTTTTATCAAATATTTTCAATATATAATAATTAACTTAAATTGTATAATGGTTTCTTATATATTAAATATGAATTTAACTTAATAAAAATTAAGAACACACTCTCATAAAAGAGATTATATAGTATTGTATAATGTGTAATATATTTTCTTTACCATACTCTCCTGAACTATGAGGCCGTAAAGTAGGAAAGGAGAAATGGACCTACTTTTTGGTCGTCAATATCATGATGAAAACATGTACAGCTAATTACTTCAAATCAGATATTCGTACTCCAACATGATTGCGGATATTAATTGATCAAATGCTTAATAATGATGATATTAGTCATATCCAGACGACTAACGATGGAAAAAGGACAGCTAATCTATGAAAAATGAATAAAGAAAGAGAAGCAAATGCTTCAGGCTACATTTCGGAGAGTCAAGGAAGTGGGGGAGAGAGAATGCGAGTTAGAAGACAAATAGATAAATGACAAATAACAGAAATGAGAAGGAGTGTGGGGACAAATTTATAACAACCAAACAGCAAAGGAATACATGAAGAAGGACAACATACTGCCACTCCCAAAATTAACCAAAAAGTGATGTCCTTTCGTACTAGTAATATTTTACAAGAAGAAAATCCAAAGTATTGCCTCTGCTTTTTCACTCAAAATTTCATTCAAAAATGAAAAATGTGCCGTAATTCTATCACAGTATATGGTTCAGTTGTACGGATATTTAAACATAAATACATACATGCCCCACCCCACGTTTGGTGAAATTATACAGGTTTCAAAATTTGTTTTCTTCATCCATGTAGTTTTCAACTTATGTTCAATTTCAAAGATGCTTAAATGTTGTCCGAAATTGATGAAATTTTATATGGACGATGCTAAAGTGTTGTATCTTGGTTCAGTGACAAATCTAAAGTTTTTTAAGCTCAAATGTAATATGTGGGACCCAATGAAAATGCACTCACATCACATGTCACATATTGCCTTGGGTCCCACAGGTCACATGTGAGTTAAAAAACTTCAGATTTAACATAAGATCAAAATATAATACTTTAGCATCATCCGTGTAAAGTTTCATCAATTTTGGACAACGTTTAAGCATCTTTTAAATTAAACAAAAATTAGAAAAGTTGTTGGATACGGAAGAAACTACATAGGTGGAAAAAATAATTTTTGAAACCTCATAGGTGAAGTGTATAATTTCACAAACCTCATGAGTGGGCATGTAATTTTCCCTATAGAAATTATATACTATTTCATTTTATTCTTTGGTTATTTAATACATTTGATTAAAAGGTTAAGAGTTTTAAATTTAATATTGTACAATTTAAGATTCGGATTTAGGTTATATAACTTGAGGTTTAAAGATTTGGTTACTAGAAAAAAATAAGTTTTATTAATGTAACGGTGAATTGTGATAATTTAAAAATCTTATTTGATATTGATTTTTCTTTTTTATGAGATATTGTCAAAAGTGAAATATACTGTATTATTTAGTTAACTATTACCTACAAGTTAATAAAAAATTGTAGTCTAAAGCACTTTAAATATTTTTAGTACGAATTTTCTTTTGTAATTTTGTTATATCTTTATAACAAGCTTATGAAAATATATTTAACTTTTTAGTTCAGTCCCTTAATACATCTCAATTATCATATGTAATTTTTATTTTTCTCTTAATTTGTCCTCTAATAGCTAACTCAATCCTCTTATGAAACAATGGAGTTTAACATTTAAGAATTGTGAAGAGTATGTTTTTTAAAGAGAATTTCCCAAAAAATTCATTCTTACTATTAGTAGAAAAAAAATTGGGTTACAAAATTAATCACACGGAAAGGTTGTCCAATTCTTATAGAGCAAGAATTGATATTAATGTTGCAACTATTTATAACAACATAAGAAAGAGCAATATAGTGAAAAACATGGCAACCTCTAGCTAAAGTAAAGGCAAGTAAACTAAATCATGAACGAGACCAGTGTTCTAGAACATGGCACATATAGCGTACATGAAGCAATCCAATAGTGACACAACTGTGCCATTGTTGTCCATGGTGGGGGTTTGAATGTGACTTGTACATAGTGATGGATCGAGAACTCCGTGGGTGTCAAATGTATAACTGTTAAAATTTGACCAAACCCAAAAATTTGTCTATTTAGTTCGAACCTGAAAATATTTAAATATAATATATTTGAAATCTATTTGGGTTAAACCCAAAATGACCAAAACCAGAAATGATCCGAAAAATTTATAAACCGATTGACCCAAACCAAATGAAAGTATACTAAAGCCTAATATAATGTGATTAAAGCCAAAAAAAATTAAATATGAAAATTGGATATTTGACTTTAAAATTCCTATGTAAGGAAAAAAATTATTACAAACCTTTTTTCTTAAGTACTGGTATAAAAATATTATCGATTAATCCAAAATAACCAGATTTTATTTAAAAATATTATGACCCGAATCTAAATCACCCGAATCATAAATGACCTAAAAATTTATTACACTACAGATTTCACAATTAACTACTAACTAAAAGACAATTGTTGAATATATATGTTGTCTTTGAACATCCTCAGGCATTAAAACACACGGAGCAACTTATACTGACAAATACGTTCCAGGTTCGAAACTCAATATCAACATTCTAGACGTTGTAAACAGAAGATAAATAAGTAGAATACTTATTAACCTAATTTACTGCTACTATCCCGACATTCCACTGAAGAAGTTTGTGCTTTGCTGAGAAATTCCTTCGATTTCTCTGTATCATCTCCATTCCTTCGATTTCTCTGTATCATCTCCATCTATAGAAATTTATCGATGCTCTTCCAGTAGTTTGCAGCGAACTTAAGTCACCACTTCACCTTCCATTGTCTTCGAAATCGATGATTCTTCTTTTCACGTCCTTGCTAGTTAGATCACAGGACGAACACAAGAAAACCTAAAACATAATACAAGGTAATTAATTGATATTCATCTTCTTTATTCCCTAACCCTAACTTTTGTTCTTGGTTGTTCATAAGAAAAGCTTGCTCTTTAGGTAAACTATTACTATGAATTTGCGGCTCAACATAAGCCGTGACTTTAGTTCCATAAGAAACATCTCCCATATTCTCTCAAATCTTTGTTGGCGGTATCTTATGCTTCAGCCAAACAAACCCTCTGTTCAACGTACTACACTCATCCGCTTCTTCGAGTGGGGGAAATCCGATGGGTAAGCCCACTTCACGCAGTAGTATTTTTGTCTTGAATTCACATGTTTTGTTTCCATTGTAAATGGTTGGGCTGGCTCTTATCTTATGTGAGAAACAACAGACTCGTTTTTGTACCTGGTTTGCCTTTATTGGGGTAAGTGGTGGTTCCACGTTTTGCTTTGTTTGGGACTGGAGAAATTGTGAACGTATTGATATTGATTGGTAATGGTGGTGAAGGTAATATATAAAAGTTAGATTGTAACTCTCCTCTTTGTTATTAGCAAAATTTTGTATTGCCTTGTGTTGGGATTGCCCTTTTTTCTAGTTCTACTTTTCCAATAATGCAACAAGGATGTGCAGTATTTTTATTTTCTATAACAAGGTACAACATAGGGAAAAGGTAATAGATTGTCGTAAGTATGAAATTGGCTGCTTCTCTGGTGATGAAATGTAGTTCTATTATAGGCTTAAAAGTGGATATATATTGGTATATCGTATATTATTTCCGTTCTTGCTTGTTGTTGGATGTCCAACAAATGGTATTCAACAGAAGGTCCGGTAGTCTTTACTTGCAGTATACAATGATGCATGGTTGATCTTTGTTTCCTTCTATTTTGGTGCTAGATTCAGTGTTAGTAAATTTGACTGGCGCTCCTTGAGAAAGAGATTATTAATCTGTTATAGTCATGACTTCTAGTTTAGATCATTAATCTATAGTGAGAAAAAGTTGTAAAAAAGATGAGAATGAAGACACAACTAATACACCAACAAAAGTAACTAGAAGTCATGACTATAACAGATTAATAATCTCTTTCTCAAGCAACTCCAGTCAAATTTACTAACACTGAATCTAGCACCAAAATATAAGGAAACAAAGATCAACCATGCATCATTGTACACTACAACTAAAGACTACCAGACCTTCTGTTGAATACCATTTGTTGGACATCCAACAACAAGCAAGAACGGAAATAAATATACGAT
>CM041777.1:266714188-266752350 GCA_023374045.1 Limonium bicolor | reverse complement strand
TTGGTTTTGGCAGAGCGGAAAAGGAAAATAATACAAACTCCACTTTACTTTGAAAATTGGCGCTGTTTTACAATTGCACATGATAGGTGTGATTTAATAGTTGTAGGTATTTATATAGTTCTTAAATAGGTCTTGTGATAATTCATACTGTGTAGAGTCTGTTTTCCTTTTGCACAAAATTAAGAAAATGAGAGAAAGTAGAGTGTTGAAATTTCACAACACTAAAGAATATATCATTTTGGGATAAAAATAAAATGGTAATCAGACATTGTGTGTGGGACAGAAGGAGTATGAAGTTGTTTGATTTCACTCGGTTTGAGTAATGAGTTGATTGGCGATCAATCAACAATAGTAAAGGCAATGGCTTAGATGAGAGAAGTACCTAATAAACTTAGCTCACCGGTGAGGGGAGATTGAAGAGATTTTGAGATCTCTAACTCCTTCCTCCTCTTTTCCTTTTCTTCTTCTAGCTAGTTTACATTCTTAGGGAAAATTCATAAAATGTCACGATTTGAGTTTATAATTCACGATATACCCTTTTTTGGAAAGTTGTCCACAAAATGCCACTATTTGAGTTTGAAATTCACAAAATGCCATTGTTCGTTAACTAACGTTAGTTCTGCCGTTAACTCCCTCTGGTAAATGACCAAAATACCTATGATGGTAAGTTTGATTTTTTTTTAATAATAAAAATAAAGAAAACCCATTCTCCATAATGAATCTATTCCCACCCCTCCCAAAACCCTTACTCCGGGCAGAAGAGCCGCTTCATACTCAGAGCAATGCTAGTGAGAATGCGCGAGGCAACAAACCCTCTTTTTCATCCTACTTCAGCGGCCTAAAATCCAGCCTCAAACAAACACGAGACGCGCAACGGTCGCAGCAGCCACCGGGTCAATTCAGTCCAGGAGGATTCTCTTTCGTCCGAGACTCGAATAACCCCTTGCCCTTCAAACAGCCACCCAAGTCTTTCGACGAAATTTCGAAGCACTTGTCGGAGTTCCGGCGCCAATTTGCTCCCCCTCCTCCGCCAGTAGGTGGGCAGTCACAATCTAAATCTCAACCCACTGGTATATCAGAGCTTATCAAGAGGGTTGGTGGGGCGGCTAATGAGTCTCGCGAAACTACTAGACCATCAATGGACGCAATCCGGAGAGCTTCCGCCACTTGAAGAACAAACAATCCAGTGATGGGGCCAAAGGCCAGGTCAGACCAAATGTGGGTGGGGGTTTACGGGTTTATGGGGTAATAATGGGGTGTTTGGTGGTTCGAACGAGAATCTGCCATAAAATGTGTTTGGGAAGGAGATTAGGGAGAGGGGGGATAAGAGAACAGAGGGATTCCCACTGATGGAGTTCATGAGGAGCTATGGGTACAAGGAACTGGGAGAAAAGCTAAGGAAGCTAAAGCTTGTTGGGGGAGGGAACAACTAGGGTATTTTGGTCATTTAGCAGAGGAAGTAAACGGCAGAACTAACGTTAGTTAGCGAACAATGACATTTTATGAATTTCAAATTCAAATCTTGGCATTTTGTGAACAACTTTCCAAAAAGGGGTATATCGTGAATTAAACTCAAATCATGGTATTTTGTGAATTTTCCCAATTCTCCCGCCTTACTTTGTTTTTCTGCTCTGTTAATTTAGATTTACTTTAGTTTGTGTTTCTATATATCCTTCATGTTCTAGTTTTTTAGCTATCTATCAGTGTGTGTTGTTTGTAGAATTATCCTACCGATGGTGGTGGTCTTATATCACTTGGTTCCCTTTTGTATCGGTGGTGGTGGTGACATGCAAGCTCAGATTTTGAGGTACCACTAGGTCAACTGTCTTGGAGTTGCATGTCGATGGTTATGATTGACTCTGGATAACACTAGATTTGCAATGGTGGTTGACTGGAAAATTATGGAGGGTTTAATTGATTTTGGTGGAGGCTAGAATTTTGTTGAATAAAAATTACCAAAAATTTACGCAATGAGGGAGTGTTCTAGGAGAAATGCTTCGATATTGCCCAGCAGGTTTCACAATCTTGATGCCGCAGACCATAATCCCGATCAAGGTAGTTGGGTTACGATGGCAAGGTTTGCTCGTCTGTATTGATTCGGGCATATAAAGGAGATGAGGAGGTGGTGGCTGAGTCGGTGGGATGTGCGGTGTTTAACGGTGTAAATCTGAGTTGAGCGGGAACCGATTTCAAAAAGGAAGTTCCCAGCTCAGGGTGTTTTGGCAGCTATGAAATTCTTTGTCAGTCGAGCCGATTGATGTCCAATTTATCAATTCTTTCTCATGTAGTACTCCGAACCTTCTAATTTTTTTGTTTGCATCTTTACGTTGTTTCACTGGTGGCCAACCACGGAGGGCGGTGTCGGCGGCGGTGGTGATAGCTATGGCAACGGTCATTCGTGGCCACATCGTTTCCCGCCCCTACGGGTTTATCCTTGACTATGCTAGAATAATTATCAGTTTTAATTTGGTTGTTTATGTTATGCTTAGGTGTTATAACTCTTGTAATCCTCATGTTTTTGTCGCTGGAAAATCAGACCATGCTAGTTTTTGTCTAGATGTTTGGGTGTCTGCATATTACTTATGGTCGTCTTCAAAGTTAAAGTCTAGCATTGTCCTAACTACCAAATCAATATTCTATATGAATCAATTTCTTTTGGTAGTAGTTTGATTATTTCTTTTCTTTGGTTACTGCAATTATATTTGCAATAGGTCTGGCTACGGGTTCCGGCTCATCTACATGATCTAATAATAGTTATTGACTTCAAAAAAAGTAATAAGTTGATTGTGAAATTAATCTCTAAAGATTATAGACCTTATTAAGGAATATATTGTAAAAAATTAATAAATTAATTCCTTTGTGATAGTTATATATTACAAAACGGCAATCAATTTATACTCTGTTTTGTAATAATAAATAATAAATAAATTTTAGTAATAGTTACATGTAAGTTTAAAATGAATGATATCGCATAAATAATGTCAAAAACACTTAAATTTGATCCAAATCTAACTATACACAATAATCATAAAAGAGTCCAAAATTAGTCTGTGCTAGATATTTTATGAGCTTATACCACAAGTATGGTGTGAGTTTAATAGGATGATTTGACTTTGCACATGCAGCAAGAGGTATGACACATACTTGCTTTAGTTTAGTGATAGTAAAGTTAAGGAAATAACTATTTCGTTTAAAATATAATATAAGAGTTTCATAATTAGTCTAATTTTAGTTCTTTTCAAAATTTAGCTTAAAGTTTAAAACATGTAGTTTTTTTCTCTTATCTTTTTAAGTAACTTTGTGTGCAAACATTTTAGTTTAATATCTCAACACGTTGTATAATTTTACTCTATTTTTATCAAATATTTTCAATATATAATAACTTAAATTGTATAATGGTTTCTTATATATTAAATATGAATTTAACTTAATAATAATTAAGAACACACTCTCATAAAAGAGATTATATAGTATTGTATAATGTGTAATATATTTTCTTTTAAAATAATATATTTAAATACCATATCAGTTTTTTACATAAATCGACCCGAACTAGGTTGGTTTATAATACCATACTCTCCTGAAATATGAGGCCGTAAAGTAAGAAAGGAGAAATGGACCTACTTTTTGGTCGTCAATATCATGATGAAAACATGTACAGCTAATTACTTCAAGTCGGCTATTATGTTTTCTCTTCTCCGCCCTGATATTCGCCAGGGAGTTGCGGGGAGTGCTCAGTGGTCGTCCGGTTCAGGATTGGGAATGTATCTGGTTTCCCGGTACAGGTGGGGCGCAATCGCAAGGCAATCTTTGCTGATATAAGGACAGGGTTGCACGCCGTATTCAGGGTTGGTCTTCTAATACATCTCAAGCAGCGCGTCAATCTTATCAGTCCATTTTGCAGGCCATTCTCGATATGTGATGTCTGTTATTGCTTTACCTCAGTCGGTCCTCAAATCCATTAGGCGTTATGATTTCTCGCTTTCTGTGGAGTGGTTCACAAACTACGAAGGTATCCACTGGACGAAGTGGAGGCTCTTTGTCTTCCTCTTTCCTCTGGTGGTTTGGGTCTTCGTGATTTGCGCAGTTTTAATCGTGCGCTTCTTGCCAAGCAACTATGGCGCATCTTAACCAACCGTGAGTCGTTATGTCTCAGTTCTAACGGCCCGTTATCTGGGCAAGGCCCTCTTCAGCTTCTTCAGCCTTTATCTACCGCAAGCCCCGTCTGGCGCGCTCTCCTTGGTGTTCGGGATTTGATACAGCTTGGGGCCGGCGCAGAATTGGTAATGGTCTTTCTACTGCCATAAGTGATCGATGGCTTCCTTCAAGGAGGGAGGCATGCTTTTCTTTGGTCATTCCACCATGTCACCAACAGGCTCTCTGTGCTACTTTGATGCTTTCTCCTTCTGCCTGGAATGTTCCTCTACTTCGGACCATTTTCCACCCAGAGGATATTCAGCATATTTGTAATGTGCAATTGCCTACTGATGTGCTCTCCCTGACTCGTGGTTCTGGGGCCTGACCAGTTCAGGTCTTTACTCGGTTAGAGGTGCTTATCACTGTGATGTTGCGCTTTCTCGTCAGGCTCGTCCCTTACATCTTCATCGAGTCCTTCTACCCAGGGTCTCGCCACTAAGCGTCTTTGGGCACTGGACTTGCCTCCGCGCATCCGTTTGTTTGGCTGGAAGCGTTGAATAGAGCAGTACCTTGCCGGGGTGTGTGGCTAATCGGTTTTGCATCGTCCTGATTGGGTAGCTTGTGCACTTTGTGGTGGCGAAGAGACCCTCCTCCATGCTTTCTTTAACTGCCCATCTGCCACCCCCTTTTGGGACGTCTACGCATTGCCTTTCGCTCAACCCGCTGGGCCCGATGCGGTTTTCATCGATGGTACACTCACTCATGCGCTACCATGTCTCGGACCAGCCTGTCCTTTGCTCACGTCGCTCCTTTGGCGTCTATGGTATGCCCGCTGTCAGTTTTCGCATGGGCGTGTGACCACTTTTGAAGCAGGATGGTTCAGGCAGACAGTTTTTTTCGCCTAAGCTCAGCTGCGACCAGGTTGCCTCACTTGCCCACTTTGGTGGATGCAAGAAGCTCCATCCTTCCTGGGTGGAAATATCAGTGGATGCAGGCCTTGATCGGTTTGGTCGTTATGGCTTAGCAGCAGTGGCAATGCAACATGGTTCTATTATGGTGCCGCAGTTATGGGTGGTCATACAACGCAAGATCCTTCACATATGGAGGCAGCGGCCCTGCTTCTGGGTATTGATCTTGCTAAGCGTCTTCATTTTACCCACGTTCGCCTCTTAACAGACTGTAAAAGTGTTGTTGACCACCTGACAGCCTTTGGGCCCTCGAGCCTCCCAGACTGCACTCAGCATTTGCTCAATGAGGCCATAGCAAATTTAGCACCACTTGTCGACTTCCTATGCTTTCACGTTAATTAGACTATATAATTTTAATGCCCACAACCTAGCATTCTTATGCTAGTAAGCATCAACTCCGGCGAGTTGCTGGAAGTCCACCGACTTCCCTTCCTATGTACTCACTTGTGCTCTTAATATTAATATAATCGTTGCTTCAAAAAAAAAAAATTACTTCAAATCAGATATTCGTACTCCAACATGATTGCGGATATTTATTGATCAAATGCTTAATAATGATGATATTAGTCATATCCAGACGACTAATGATGAAAAAGGACAGCTAATCTATGAAAATGAATAAAGAAAAGCAAATGCTTCAGGCTACATTTCGGAGAGTCAAGGAAGTGGGGAGAGAGAATGCGGGTTGGAAGACAAATAGTAAATGACAAATAACAGAAATGAGAAGGAGGTGAAGGAGTGTGGGGACAAATTTATAACAACCAAACAGCAAAGCAATACATGAAGAAGGACAACATACTGCCACTCCCAAAATTAACCAAAAAGTGATGTCCTTTCGTACTAGTAATATTTTACAAGAAGACAATCCAAAGTATTGCCTCTGCTTTTTCACTCAAAATTTCATTCAAAATGAAAAATGTGCCGTAATTCTATCACAGTATATGGTTCAGTTGTACGGATATTTAAACATAATACATACATGCCCCACCCCACGTTTGGTGAAATTATACAGGTTTCAAAATTTGTTTTCTTCGTCCATGTAGTTTTCAACTTATCCGAAATTGATGAAATTTTATATGGACGATGCTAAAGTATTGTATCTTGGTTCAGTGACAAATCTAAAGTTTTTTAAGCTCAAATGTAATATGTGGGACCCAATGAAAATGCACTCACATCACATGTCACATATTGCCTTGGGTCCCACAGGTCACATGTGAGTTAAAAAACTTCAGATTTAACATAAGATCAAAATATAATACTTTAGCATCATCCGTGTAAAGTTTCATCAATTTTGGACAACGTTTAAGCATCTTTTAAATTAAACAAAAATTAAAAAGTTGTTGGATACGGAAGAAACTACATAGGTGGAAAAAATAATTTTTGAAACCTCATAGGTGAAGTGTATAATTTCACAAACCTCATGAGTGGGCATGTAATTTTCCCTATAGAAATTATATACTATTTCATTTTATTCTTTGGTTATTTAATACATTTGATTAAAAGGTTAAGAGTTTTAAATTTAATATTGTACAATTTAAGATTCGGATTTAGGTTATATAACTTGAGGTTTAAAGATTTGGTTACTAGAAAAAAATAAGTTTTATTAATGTAACGGTGAATTGTGATAATTTAAAAATCTTATTTGATATTGATTTTTCTTTTTTATGAGATATTGTCAAAAGTGAAATATACTGTATTATTTAGTTAACTATTACCTACAAGTTAATAAAAAATTGTAGTCTAAAGCACTTTAAATATTTTTAGTACGAATTTTCTTTTGTAATTTATGTTATATCTTTATAACAAGCTTATGAAAATATATTTAACTTTTTAGTTCAGTCCCTTAATACATCTCAATTATCATATGTAATTTTTATTTTTCTCTTAATTTGTCCTCTAATAGCTAACTCAATCCTCTTATGAAACAATGGAGTTTAACATTTAAGAATTGTGTAGAGTATGTTTTTTAAAGAGAATTTCCCAAAAAATTTCATTCTATACTATTAGTAGAAAAAAAATTGGGTTACAAAATTAATCACACGGAAAGGTTGTCCAATTCTTATAGAGCAAGAATTGATATTAATGTTGCAACTATTTATAACAACATAAGAAAGAGCAATATAGTGAAAAACATGGCAACCTCTAGCTAAAGTAAAGGCAAGTAAACTAAATCATGAACGAAACCAGTGTTCTAGAACATGGCACATATAGCGTACATGAAGCAATCCAATAGTGACACAACTGTGCCATTGTTGTCCATGGTGGGGGTTTGAATGTGACTTGTACATAGTGATGGATCGAGAACTCCGTGGGTGTCAAATGTATAACTGTTAAAATTTGACCAAACCCAAAAATTTGTTTATTTAGTTCGAACCTGAAAATATTTAAATATATATATTTGAAATCTATTTGGGTTAAACCCAAAATGACCAAAACCAGAAATGATCCGAAAAATTTATAAACCGATTGACCCAAACCAAATGAAAGTATACTAAAGCCTAATATAATGTGATTAAAGCCAAAAAAATTAAATATGAAAATGGATATTTGACTTTAAAATTCCTATGTAAGGAAAAAAATTATTACAAACCTTTTTTCTTAAGTACTGGTATAAAAATATTATCGATTAATCCAAAATAACCAGATTTTATTTAAAAATATTATGGCCCGAATCTAAATCACCCGAATCATAAATGACCTAAAAATTTATTACACTACTACAGATTTCACAATTAACTACTAACTAAAAGACAATTGTTGAATATACTCCCTCCGTCCTGAATTGACCGTCTTGTTTACTATTTGGACATGTCGTTTGACTTCAATTTTTAACATATAAGATAAATTAATTTTAAAAATTTAAGTTTTACATATGATTCATTACATGATAAACTATATGTTACAAATTTTAGTTTTATAAAATTATTTTATCTTATATGTTTAATATTGAAGTGGAAAAACGTGCCATAAAGCAAACAGGACGGTCAATTCAGGACGGAGGGAGTATATGTTGTCTTTGAACATCCTCAGGCATTAAAACACACGGAGCAACTTATACTGACAAATACGTTCCAGGTTCGAAACTCAATATCAACATTCTAGACGTTGTAAACAGAAGATAAATAAGTAGAATACTTATTAACCTAATTTACTGCTACTATCCCGACATTCCACTGAAGAAGTTTGTGCTTTGCTGAGAAATTCCTTCGATTTCTCTGTATCATCTCCATCTATAGAAATTTATCGATGCTCTTCCAGTAGTTTGCAGCGAACTTAAGTCACCACTTCACCTTCCATTGTCTTCGAAATCGATGATTCTTCTTTTCACGTCCTTGCTAGTTAGATCACAGGACGAACACAAGAAAACCTAAAACATAATACAAGGTAATTAATTGATATTCATCTTCTTTATTCCCTAACCCTAACTTTTGTTCTTGGTTGTTTATAAGAAAAGCTTGCTCTTTAGGTAAACTATTACTATGAATTTGCGGCTCAACATAAGCCGTGACTTTAGTTCCATAAGAAACATCTCCCATATTCTCTCAAATCTTTGTTGGCGGTATCTTATGCTTCAGCCAAACAAACCCTCTGTTCAACGTACTACACTCATCCGCTTCTTCGAGTGGGGGAAATCCGATGGGTAAGCCCACTTCACGCAGTAGTATTTTTGTCTTGAATTCACATGTTTTGTTTCCATTGTAAATGGTTGGGCTGGCTCTTATCTTATGTGAGAAACAACAGACTCGTTTTTGTACCTGGTTTGCCTTTATTGGGGTAAGTGGTGGTTCCACGTTTTGCTTTGTTTGGGACTGGAGAAATTGTGAACGTATTGATATTGATTGGTAATGGTGGTGAAGGTATAATATATAAAAGTTAGATTGTAACTCTCCTCTTTGTTATTAGCAAAATTTTGTATTGCCTTGTGTTGGGATTGCCCTTTTTTCTAGTTCTACTTTTCCAATAATGCAACAAGGATGTGCAGTATTTTTATTTTCTATAACAAGGTACAACATAGGGAAAAGGTAATAGATTGTCGTAAGTATGAAATTGGCTGCTTCTCTGGTGATGAAATGTAGTTCTATTATAGGCTTAAAAGTGGATATATTGGTATATCGTATATATTATTTCCGTTCTTGCTTGTTGTTGGATGTCCAACAAATGGTATTCAACAGAAGGTCCGGTAGTCTTTACTTGCAGTATACAATGATGCATGGTTGATCTTTGTTTCCTTATTTTGGTGCTAGATTCAGTGTTAGTAAATTTGACTGGCGCTCCTTGAGAAAGAGATTATTAATCTGTTATAGTCATGACTTCTAGTTTAGATCATTAATCTATAGTGAGAAAAAGTTGTAAAAAAGATGAGAATGAAGACACAACTAATACACCAACAAAAGTAACTAGAAGTCATGACTATAACAGATTAATAATCTCTTTCTCAAGCAACTCCAGTCAAATTTACTAACACTGAATCTAGCACCAAAATATAAGGAAACAAAGATCAACCATGCATCATTGTACACTACAACTAAAGACTACCAGACCTTCTGTTGAATACCATTTGTTGGACATCCAACAACAAGCAAGAACGGAAATAATATATACGATATACCAATATATATCCACTTTTAAGCCTATAATAGAACTACATTTCATCACCAGAGAAGCAATCAATTTCATACTTACGACAATCTATTACCTTTTTCCTATGTTGTACCTTGTTATAGAAAATAAAAATACTACACATCCTTGTTGCATTATTGGAAAAGTAGAACTAGAAAAAAGGGCAATCCCAACACAAGGCAATACAAAATTTTGCTAATAACAAAGAGGAGAGTTACAATCTAACTTTTATATATTATACCTTCACCACCATTACCAATCAGTATCAATACATTCACAATTTCTCCAGTCTCAAACAAAGCAAAACGTGGAACCACCACTTACCCCAATAAAGGCAAACCAAGTACAAAAATGAGTTTGTTGTTTCTCACATAAGATAAGAGCCAGCCCAACCATTTACAATGGAAACGAAACATGCGAATTCAAGACAGAAAGATTACTGTGTGAAGTGGGCTTACCCATCGAATTTCCCCCACTCGAAGAAGCGGATGAGTGTAGTACGTTGAACAGAGGGTTTGTTTGGCTGAAGCATAAGATACCGCCAACAAAGATTTGAGAGAATATGAGAGATGTTTCTTATGGAACTAAAGTAACGGCTTATGTTGAGCCGCAAATTCACAGTAATAGTTTACCTAAAGAGCAATCTTTTCTTATGAACAACCAAGAACAAAAGTTAGGGTTAGGGAATAAAGAAGATGAATATCAATTAATTACCTTGTATTCTGTTTTAGGTTTTCTTGTGTTCGTCCTGCAATCCAACTAGCAAGGACGTGAAAAGAAGAATCATCGATTTTGAAGACAATGGAAGGTGAAGTGGTGACTTAAGTTTGCTGCAAACTGCTGGAAGAGCATCGATAAATTTCTATAGATGGAGATGATACAGAGAAATTGAAGGAATGAAGATGATACAGAGAAATCGAAGGAATTTCTCAGCAAAGCACAAACTTCTTCTCAGACTATCAAAGGGGTTGAACTAATTTAATCTCCAGAATCCAAGCTTTCCAAAGAGCGCGCCCAAAGAAAATAGGGGAAAAGGTGAAAGGGAATGGGGATGCTTTCAGTGGAATGCCGGGATAGTAGTAGTATATTAGGTTTATAAGTATTCTATTTATTTATCTTCTATTTACAACGTCTAGAATGTTGATATTGAGTTTCGAACCTGGAACGTATTTGTCAGCATAAGTTGCTCCGTGTGTTTTAATGCTTGAGGATAGGGGTGAGCATTTGGATAATTCGGTTAATCCGAAATCCAAATTGTAACCGATTCGGTATTTCGTTTTACCGAATTTCCAAATTTGATCAAAAAACCGAATTAACCGAAATCAAAATTATCCAAAATCCGATTTTTTTTAAGTTGAAAACCGAAATCCAAAATTTCCTTCAGTTTGGTTTTCAATTAACCGAAATTAAAAAAAAAACGAAAACCGATTTTATAAATCGGATTTCAGTTAACCGAATTTTTTAAAAAAAACTAAACACATTTTTTTGTTTCATTTTCATCATCAGCAACAGTAATAACCATAAGCTGCTAGGAAATTGTGAATTCTCTAGTTGTCAATTCATCACAACACTAACAGAAAGAACTCACTCAAACATTAGACTAGTTACATCAACTAGGGTGCAGCGATGAATGATGTTCCAAAACAACCAATTATATTATATATAATTAATTTGACGAAAAAGAATAGTATGACATTATATAATTGAATAATTGGAGCAATGCAAGATAGTATTTTGAATTTTGACGTTTTGTTTGTCAAGTTTAAAGAGTATTAACTATTAAGGAAAGATTTAGGGATTTTTCTTTAAAAAAAAGTTTGGATAATTCGGTTAACCGAATTTCACAGGGTTAAAACCGAAATCCAAACCGAATTATAATTCGGATATCCGAATAACCAAAATTTTAAATTCAGTTTTAAAATTTGGTTAAATATCCAAAAAAAAGTTTGGTTAATTTGGATTTTGGATAAATCCAAATTATCCAATCCAAATGCTCACCCCTACTTGAGGATGTTCAAAGACAACATATATATTCAACAATTGTCTTTTAGTTAGTAGTTAATTGTGAAATCTGTAGTAGTGTAAGAAGATGCTGCCAAAATTTTCAATAAATTACATATTAAAAACATGTTCACAGGTGGGATCTAACGTGATTGGATGGATTTAGGTTGATTAATATACACAAATCTTTAGAGCTTGTCACGAGTGACGGAAAATTATGCACTTTCACATATAGATGGAGAACGTTCATGGATGTACATATGCAAATTGGACAACAAGTTTCTTGAAGGTTTCGATAAGTTGCACGATGTTGGCAAACAATTTGAAACCTTCAGATATGGGTTTTTTTTCCATGTGTAGACTACCAAAACAATTTGAGGTATCAAGGGGTTGAAACAACTAATGATCATTTGATACGTCATGGTTTTACAAAGGACTACAAAGATATAATCCAATGGTACGGTCAGAGCGTAGTGGATGTTTCTGAGCCCAACAAAAAAGATTGTACTGGTGAAGACATAGAAATAGATGTTGGAAGCAGTACTACTGTCAGAGGTGGCAATTCGGGTCAATCTTTCAGGTTCAGTTTGGTTAGGTTTGGTTCGGATCAGCTTTGAACTATATAATATTCAGCTCGGGTCGGACTGGGTTGGGTGAATTCAGTTTTTCGGGTTTATGAAGTTACGAGTTGGTTTGGATCGATTCGATTGTATTTCAGTTTGGGTGATTTTCGGCTAGGGTGGTTTTGGTTTGGTTTCCTAGGGTTCGGGTTAGTCAATGGTACATTCGGTTTTTTAGACTATGAGTCTAATTTGGGTGAATTATTTGAGTTGGGCTAAGCCGATACAAATTTGTAAATGTCATATTGAAATAATCATTTTTTCATTTACGACTACATATATCTCAATAAAATTTGGCTAAGTTAACTACTACATATATCTCATCATCATCATTTCTTCATCCTCATTATCTGCTTCACTTTCATCTTCTTCGGAACTCAAAACTAAGTCTTCAACAATGTCTTCATCAAATGCCGACCCTCTTGTCCCTTCACCTTTTTCTTTCCACTCTTTTGATGTCATCATGTCATTATTAATGAAAGGTTTATGCCCAAACTTTGTTATCCTTTCTTTGCTTAGCTCAACAGTGGTAAAATTTTATTTTATTTTAATAATAAAGTAGGTAACCTAACATTCTTGTTAGTGTGCTTTGATGATAAATATTCTCTGGTGACAAATGTATTGTTGAAGAATCAAAGTATATTTAAAGACAACTAGATATTAGAAAGAATAATATTATTTTATGGTTTGGTTTAGTTTGGATTATTATCGGTTTATTTTCGATTCGGGTTGCTTTGGGTTTTGGGTGATTATCGGGTTTCGGGTGACTATGGTTTAGATAGCTTCGGTTTAATTGTTTTCAGTTAGGATGATTGTGGATAGTGGTTGAATTTCGGTTCTATCAAATCTCGGTTCAATTTGGTTCGATTCGGTTCATTGTGGGTTTTGGGTCATTTTTTTCAATTTTCCATACGATTGAGAATTGAATTTTGATTCGGTTCGATTCGACTCGGTTTTTCGGGTTCGATCACTTTTGTCACCTCTAACTGTTGCGGGTGATGACGACAATTCAAGTAACAGTGAGCAAGATTTTAACAACATTGAGGCAATGCTAGAAGATGTTTAACAACATAACTCTAACAAATCAGACAAGTATGAAACTTGGTTGGATTCATCCAAAACACCGTTGTACCCAAAGATGTAATGCTACAATGTTGAGTCGGTTGAGTGTTGTACTAAAGCTTTTCAATTTGAAAGAAAAGTTTAGTTGGAGCGACATAAGTTTCACTGCCCTTCTAGACTGCTGAAAGACGTACTTCCTACGGATAATCTTTTACCAATGGGTATGGAATACCAGAAAATGCATGCTTGTCCAAATGGTTGTGAAACTAATTAGTGCACCCGATGTGTCCCCGGACTGTCGTGAACGTATCTATGACTCGATTTGAACTTGATAGTTTAGGAATGGACACGAGATAAACTTAAACTGGAAAACACATTTCGATTGAGAATTTACACACACGAAATTCACTCAACCTCCCTTGCCCCACACACGGACTCCCGGGATAGTTTCGACTTTACTCCTAAAGTCGTCAACCCTCTCCTGACTATCGGCCTACGGTTCACCAACCGTTCCCCGACCCATCGTCCTATCAAATACCCACTGTATTGATACTCTAACCCAGTCCTCTCTAGCTCACCAACTCTCTAGCACTTACACACACTCTAGTCTGACTCGTGCTTGCTCAGTTTGTATCTCTTCTTTTTCTCTCACACAAGCTTGACTTACAAAGAACACTAATGCCCGTATATATACAAGTTAGTTAAGATGTAAACTAACAGCCTATGAGTTATAGACTCTAAGAGTAGAGTACTTATTTTTCTACGAATATAATAGCCGCACCCTACAGTAGATTTTCTTCCAACTTGATCTGGAGCCAACAGCACACGTGTTGCCTTACAAATGGGCAAGTTGGTGGCGTGTCTCCCAAGTGGTCGGTCACCACTAGCATCCTCAACTTGTCTGACTTTGTCTGGTCCATTAATGATCATAAATTCTCTCTTCTGAATTTATTATGGCTATGTAATGATGTTCATTGATAGCTTTTTCTTATCTTGTTATCTTGCCCATTAATGAGCTTCATCTTGTCGTGAGCTAGTTGCTGGTATGAGTGTGACACATCTGAGTGAGTTTGTCGACATTGCAAAAATCCTTTTGGGTCCTTGTTTAATGTCTGATGCAAGAGATACATGATAGAGTGGTTCTTGACTGCTTGTGTATTGCTAGAAGTTCTCCGGAGCTCTCTCCAACAGGTGCCCAACTGGTAGGGCACACGTCGTGATATGAGCACGCTTGCAACCTTGCGTGCTAAGCCACGCATGACTTAAGTGCGCTTGCAACCTTGCGTGCTAAGCCACTTATTTACCTGTTTATCTGAATTATGAGCTTGACAAACATGTTAGATAAACACCACAGGTTTGCTATCATCAAAACTAAAGGATCTTGACTTAACAGGTTATGTAGTATTGCAACGAAGATGAATTCATTGAAAGTTGTTTAGTATGTGGGGAATCACGCTATCTAAAGAAACAACAATGTGACATCAATGGTAGTAAGAAGGATACACCTCCTAAGGTACAGTGGTACTTTCACATCATTCCAAGGTTCAGACATTTATTCATAGTTTAGAAAGACGTGGAGAACCTTAAGTAGCATTCAATTCACAGGAAGAGGGATGACAGAATAAGACATTCTACTGATGCGCCACAGTGGAGAAACATGGACAGAAAATTTCCTGAAATTGATGAGGAACCGAGAAACCTAAGGCTTGGCCAGTGTTGTTGGTGATTTACAATCTACCGCCTTGGTTGTGTATGAAACCCAAACACATTATGTTGTCTCTTTTAATATCTGGTCCGAAAGAGCTAGGCAATAAAATAGATGTTTTGCTACAACCACTGATATAGGATCTACAACTCCTGTGGAATCAAGGGACAACGATGTATGACTCATTTGCTAAAGAGGATTTCAACATGTGTGTTATGCTGTACTACACAATCAATGACTTCCCTGCTTACGGTAATCTTTCAGGCTATTCAATCAAAAAGGCATTAGCGTGTCCAATTTGTGGTGACAATACTTGTAGTATCCACTTGAAACACAGTCATAAAAATGTTTACATGGGTCATCGGAAAATGCTTCAAAAACCTCACAAATACCGTAAGATGTCGAAGGAGTTTGATAGGAAAATTGATCACAACGTAGGCATCCGCTTTTGTCAGGTACAGAGGTTTACAGAAATGTGTAGAATGTTGTAATAACTTCGGTCCACCTATTAAAAATACTGAAAAAAGTGTTTGAAAAAAGAAGTCAATATTTTGGGATCTAAAGTACTAGTAGCATCTAGATGTCAGACATTGTACTGAAGGAATGCATGTTTTGAAAAAAATGTGGATGAAAGTGTGATTGGAACCCTATTGAACATAAAAGGTAAGACAAATGATCATTTAATGGGTAGGAAAGATCTGATTGAGTTAGGATACGCAATGAGCTTGGTCTGAAAGAACAAGGAAAACACACATTCTTGCCCCGCATGTCACGCTCTGTCTAAACAAGAGAACACACTTTATGCAGTACCCTTCACAACATCAAGGTGCCATCAGGTTATTCCTCAAGCATAAGAGTCTAGTGTCAATGACAGAACTAAAGTTAGTATAAATGAAATCGCACGATTATCATGTGTTGATGCAATAATTTTTGCCTGTTGCAATGCGTGGGATCTTGCCTGATGCTGTGACAAACACAATCACAAATCTTTGTGTGTTTCTCAAAGTAATATTTGGTAAGGTGCTTGACGTGAACACTCTAGAGAAGCTATAAAAAGATCTTATTGTTACTATGTGCCAGCTAGAGATGTATTTCCCTCCCTCATTCTTTGATATCATGGTACATTTGCTTGTACATTTGGTTAAAGAGATTAAAGAGTGTGAACCTCTGTATCTTTGTTACATGTACTCATATGAAAGATATATGGGTGTACTGAAGAAGAAAATGTAGAATCATCGCCACCAAGAGGGTAGTACTATAGAGGGAACCGTAATAGAGGAAGTTGTTGATTTTTGCACCCATTATCTGCAAGGTGTTAAATCTATTAGTCTTTCACATTCTAGACAATAGACATAAGAGTAGACTCCAGGGTGTTGGTACTGCTAGAAGAAAGTTGAAGAGAGTTGACATATAAACTCTTAACAAGGATCATTTAGTTGTATTGAGTGACCTTGAAGATGTTCAACCACATTTTGATTAACACTTGTCCATTCTTAGACACAAAATCCTCACATGAGTGACATTAGTTTAAAAAATGAGCATAATCAAGATTTTGTGAATTGGTTCAAAGAAAGAGTGATGTTTGATCGGTCCACGAACGTGCCAGATCAGGTGAATTTGGTGGCACTTGGACCAAATCTCGATGTTGTTTCTTATAAGGGGTACGATGCGAATGGCTTCACATTTTGTACAAAACGCCATGATCGTAAATCAACGTCTTAAAACAGTGGTGTAGAGGTAGTGGCTTATCTGAACTTGTACAACGTCAAGGGTGTGGATCAAAATCCAGTGGTGGTGAAACAATCATACTACGGTGTGATACAGGATATTTGGTCCTGGATTATAACAACTAAGAAATATGTGTATTTCACTGCAACTGGATTGACAACAAACATGGCTACCGTGAGGATGATCACGGTATGAAACTGGTTGAACTATCTTGAGCGACCCCCACTGTTAAGCCATTTGTTGTTGGAATGAAGGTAAAAACAAGTATTTTATATCATTAATCCATGCAATCCTAGAAGGTCTGTTGTACTCAAAGGCAAGAGAGAAAGAGTTGGTGTGGATGGTATTGTTGACGAGGATGACTATGACGCAGAAGATGAATCTCTAATTGTTCCTATTTCATTACCAGTAGAGGCTGATATCACTGCTCATCGTGATTATATATGGTTGGACCATAACAAAGGAATGTGGATTGACAAATGATTTTTTATGTAAGTTTGCAGAAAATTTTATCAATAATCATGTTGTATCCATCACAATCTAGTGGATAAGTGGATCAAGATGGATCCCCCACATCCAGAGCCACCATATGTGGTATACAGTGGCATGATCACTGAGCAGGAGTGGAAGCAGTTTTATGAGGAGCACTAGACTTCAGAGTTCAAGATATGCTTCACCTTATAAGTATCTTAAAACTATTATTCATTTGTAAATGTTTTTTAATTATTTATTTTTGAATTTATTTAACAGCAAAAGCAAGAACAAGCAAGGCTGAACCGTAAAGCCAATGTCCATCCTCATACAATGGGGAGAAGGCGATACGTGGGCAACATAGAACAATGGAAGCAATCGGGTTTGCTGACACGGAAGAATGAGGACGGACATGAAATCCCCATTGATGATCTATCTGAGGCGAGTAGGACCCAAGTGTATTTACTGGGAAGCCAACAAATAAATAGAGAGAGTCATATGAAGTATCCTCATCCTGAGACGACACAACTAGCTACTCAAAATCTAAGTGCTTCAAATTATTGAATAATTAAATTATTGACCATAAGTTTGTATATGTGAAATTTAATGTTAATTTATTTTAATTTAGGCAGTTTGAAGCTGCATAGAGAGAAGATATATATTGCTCCTTTTTTCTCAAGATGATCTTCTCAATCTAGAACTTGGACTGAAGGATCACCCTGGACGTGTTAGAGGATTCAGATGAGAAGTGCGTCAAAAGCACGTATTCCCAAAGTCTACCAAGAAAAAGTATAGGTGTTGTTGATTTTGAAGCAATGCTTGCGAGAAAGCTACCTACTGAGCGTCAAGCTAACGAGGAAAGACTAGCTGTTGAGTGTCAAGCTAATGGGGAGAGACTCGAGAAAGCTTTGGAGGCGATGACACAACAGAGTCAACAACATCAAGTTGACCTCCTCGGCCCTCTTCCTCGTCTAGTTGTGCCGCTGCTCCCGACCCATACCCATTTGCCAACCTCAAAGTTGGCTCTCTTTCAATGTTGTCCTTTTCAAGGATAAATAATATTAGACGTACATATATATTAAATTAATGACCATGTTTGTTAAAGGAACAAAAAAAATTGTCATCTTCAAATGTCTGTGTCCATGCGGAGGGATACATGTTTTTTTATGTGTTTTGGTGTAGCTATGTCCCGTTATCAGGTTGATTTTTATTCTAGGTGATGAGTCTATATAGGAGTACGTATAAGTTTTGTTTTTTCAGGTTGGTCGGTAGGTCCGTGGCTATATTCTAGCTTGACTAGTTTGTTTATTTGTTCCTAGTTTGCATGTTTTAGGGTTGTTCTGGATGTGGCGGGTACTCTTTTTCCTCCCTAAGTTTTTTCCCACTGGGTTTTACCTAGGGAGGTTTTAATGAGGCCCAAGATCCCATCCCCTGTTCCATTTTTCTAATAATATGGATTTAAGCCCAAATTATCAAAAAAAAATGTTGGTTGACGGGGTTAATGTGGATGTTGCCTACAAAACATTCCTACCATCAGGGCTATACACTTTAATTAATTTCAAGCGTCTCCCTGTCTTCTACGCTCGAGTGACCATGGACCTTGTTATAGAAGGATACAAAAATGTATTCCTTGCGATGGTCATTGATAACATGTGCACACAGATTGATGCAAAGATAGACATGATACCATGGCCATCAAGTTTTATTATTGTCACAAATCAGTTAATAGCATGTAACAATTAGTTTAACAATCAATTATCTACCATTTATTTTGCATTATTGTTTGTCATAATTTTAATGTGGCCACATTTGGATAAATCCCTCAGATGCTACTCGCGTGGAACATCACAAGGTGGGAGTTGATGAGTAGATCAACCAGCCAATAAGTGGCACAAGAAGTGGTCGAAAGGACACACATATGACCGCCCGCGTTGAGAATGGAAATAGCAAGGTAACAGAGAAGCCTAAAGTGGTCGTAATCAATTATCTACCATTTCTTTTGCATATTGTTAGTCATAATTTTTAATGTGTTATGTATGGGTAGGTTAGTCTTCCGAAGGACACCTATGATTGTCCGCGGTGCGAAGGATAAATCCAAGGTAGTAGAGAAGACTACATTGTCCCGACCACTGATCAGTGCCTCTATGAGGAAAAGGTTCACACTACCAGACAAAGTTGTTAATCTCGTGGGGGCCCGACAGATGAATCCTTATGACAAAATACAAAAAAGGACACTCAGATCACTAGCATCACGATGAAACTACAAAATGGCTGGTCTCCAGCCAGGCTGTCTTGGTAAGTCCGACCCTGGTATCTGGAGCTATGATTCTTGTTGTAGCCGGTGCTAGGGGTGTTCACGGTACAGTTAACCGTATACAGGTTAACCGGATAATACAGTTTTTCAAAATTTGATACCATTGTCATTCCGTTTACATCGGTTAACCGCATTCAGGTTAACCATCTAAGACGGTACGGTAATTTAGGTTAACTGTTACCACTTCGTTTACATTGTCTAAGAATATAAGGCAAAATCAATTCACTTAGATTCGAACAACATAATTTACAGCCTGCTTTCTCAACTAAGTGATAACAAAATACATCTCAAAAGATCTACCAAAACATAATTACAATATACACTATATTGTTTCATTGTTCTTCACTGCACATAATACATTACGTCATAGGTAAGGACTAAGGAGTTTCCTCTTTCTAGATTCTAGATTATATTTGTTCAAGTTTTCAAAATATAAGTTAAAGGATATACAAAAGACTGCCACCTAGCAAATAACTTCAAAATATCAAAAACCAAAATAGAAGACTACTCAAAAGCGCCATCCTCTACTTCAATGGCATAAAACATGTACAGTGTTTATTGCATACTATAGACATAATGAGCAAATAAAAAAACTATCACAATATATTCAATTTAGTATAGCTTCAAAACAGAAACTAGACAAATATGTTTGATATTCATTTCAATTAAGTTCAATTAAGCATAATTAAACTAACATCTCTTATTAACTTAAAAACAAATGTATCACATACTATTAACATGGTTTAGTTTCCGTATAAGAGAACCAGACGAGTTGTTCGGACCAGTTAACCGGACGCATAATTAAACTAGACAAAATGACGCATAATGCGCGCGTTCGGACGAGCTATCCGGACCAGTTATCCGGACGCATAGTGGCTGGACAAAAATATGAATGCCTCTCAGACACGTCCGGATGAGCTGTCCGGACCAATCACCCGGACGTACATCGACTGAACGAAAACATGGAAGCAATCGCACGTTAGAACAATCGTTCATCTCTTCTTCACATCCGGACTGGCTGTCCAGCTAAGTCACCCGGACGCCCAGGCTGGACGAGTATATGATGACGATTGACGAACGGTACAAATAAAGAACCAATTCAACACACACCCCCCAAGACTTAGGTGAGCTTGCTCAATAAGTCTTGAAGCGGAACTATCTTGCATGCCAAGCTGTTGTAGCTGATCCTTATATCAACTACCAAGAAGAACTTTGGTCACCATATCTGCTAACTACGTTGAAGTTGAAGTTCAAGTGTAACTAAGATCAACCAGGCCCTCTCGAATTTTCTCACGAACAAAATGACAGTCAATCTCAATATGCTTAGTCCTATCATGAAAGACTGGATTACGTGCAGTATGAATACCTGACTGGTTATCACATTTGACAGAAACAGGCGTGACATCTTCAACCTCAAGCCCGTGTAACAAATGACTAAGCCATGCTAATTCGGTAGTGACACGGCACAACGAACGATACTCTGCTTCTGTGTTAGAAAGAGACACATAAGTTTGTTTCTTCGTTTTCCAACAAATTGGACTATCACCTAGGAAGATATAAAACCTAGAAACATATCGACGAGTGGTAGGACAAGCTGCCCAATCGGAATCACAATATGCTGTCAACTTTAAATTATCACTGTCATTTTCGTGCAACACTATGCTATAACTCATAGTGCCTTTAACATAATGTAAAGCATGAGGAGCTGCTTGCATATACATGTCCCGTAGTTTCTGCATGAACTGACTCAGGACTTGAACAGTAAAACTGAGATCAGGACGGGTATTGGAAAGATAATTTAACTTCTCAACAAGCCTTCTATACACAGTAGGATCCTCTAACAACTCTCCGTCATTCGCAAGAAGAGAATTCCCCACAACCATAGGTCCAACAACAGACCTGGCCTGACATTGATATTCATCCACCCGTACAAATTCGTAGAGACAATACCACCCGTACTCAGTGGGAATGAATTTCAATACCAACAAAATAGCGTAACTGTTCCAAATCCTTGATCTTGAAATTATCATCCATTGCACGTTTGATTGAATCAACATCTGACTGATGAGTACCGATGACAAGCATATCATCACCATATATAGCAACATACAAAAAAGAATCCCAACCTTCCGGAAAAACAAAGAGTAATCATTTTTGGAATGCTCAAAACCCATGGTATAAAGGAACTGTGCAAGCTTAGAGAACCACTGACGTGATGCTTGTTTAAGACCATACAAGGACTTCTTCAACAAGCAAGATTTATTCTTCCCAACAACATCTAAACCAGATGGAACCCTCATGTAAATCTCTTCATCCAAGTATCCATGCCAAAAGGCATTATTAACATCCAACTAATTAATAACCCATCCTTTGCTAAGCGCAACTGTAATGATAGCTTGAATCATAGTCATCTTAACAACAGGAGAAAAGGTTTCATGATAGTCAAGGCCATGATACTGAGTAAAACCTTTCACCACAAGACGTTCCTTATATCGCTCCAAGGTACCATCTGATTTCAGTTTCACCAGATATACTCACTTACAACCTACTAGTTTTCTTTCCTTTCGGTAAGTCAACAATCTACCAAGTTTGATTCGCTTCCAGACACGCAACTCATTCTGCATGGCATTCCTCCAATGATCATGTAGAACAGCCTCATTGTAATGAGTAGGCTCATTTACAACAAGTAAACAACGGTGTATATGACTAGAACCCGATACGGAAACATTCTCAGATTGACGAGGAGTGGTGTTAGTCAAGCTCTCACTACTAGCAAGAACATTGACATTTCCTCTCCTGTAAATGCGGTCATCTAGAATGTCATGAAAAACCATATTACAAACATAATCATCAAGGTAACGTGGCTTCTGGACACTCCTGGAAGAGCGTCTGACCTCTTCTCCAGAAGAAAAACTTTAGTCTCACTAGGTTGTTCAGCTGCAAGAACCGGATCAAAAATACCAGCTTGAGCATCAGTAGGCGCATAGTAAAGAACTTCGGCAGAAATATTCTCTGCGTGGGAAGGCGGTAACAGAACAATGTTATCAGAATCAGACCACAAAACAGGAACACGAAAGTTATTGTCTAGCTTGGTCGAAAGTTCCATTATTCTCACTCTATTCAAATTGGCCTGGCAAAAAGGAAACATCTGAGGATGAAACTTCACATCCCAGCAAACACTCACTTTATGTGTTATTAAACTCAACACTTTATGACCTTTCTTTTTGGAGTCTTCTCCCAAATAAAAGCAAGCTTCTGCTCGAGGGCTAAACTTGTCGTCCTTTGGTCCAACTAGAGTAATATAGCGAAGACATCCAAAAGGTTGTAGATCATCATAAATAACCTTCTTCCCATAGACATTCATAAGGCGTGATACCTTTTAGCGCTTTCGTAGGAAGACGATTAACTGAGAAAGTTGCATGCATAATACACTCTCCCCAATACAACAAAGGAACCTTGGATTGAAAGAACAAAGCTCTACATGTTTCCAAAAGATACTTATGCTTGCATTCAACCACCACATCCAGCTGAGGTGTATAAGCACAAGTAGTATGATGAATAATTCCCTCGGCACGATAGAACTACTGTCCCTCGTTAGAACTACCCAACTCGTATGCATTATCACTCCGAACAACTTTCACCTTTGATTCAAACTGTCTTTCTACCATCCGTATGAAATGAATGATAGCCTGCCAAGACTCACTCTTATGAGACAACAATTGTACCCACGTCGTGCGAGTATCATCAACAAAACAAATAAAATATTTATACCCATTATATGTCTCGGATCGAAAAGGACCCCAAACATCAACATGTATCATCTCAAACGAATGCACTGTTTTTATCTCAGAATGCGCAAAAGGATGCCTCTGAGCTCGTGCTTTATAACAAACATCACAAGCAGACTGTTGCCAAAAATCTTGCCTTTTTATTAAACCTATGTCAACCATTTTGTCAAATGGTACATGTCCTAACTTCACGTGTATATCAAAATCCAAAAATTTAAACTCAAATTTCTACAAATATCTTTATTTCCTTCTCGAACCAAGTGACTTGCCCAACTCTCTGCACAATCAATACATCCAGAAAATAAAGACCGCCATACTCTTTGCCCAATACCTCACTCGTCCCTGTAACATAGTGCTGAGTAGAACAAGAACGAGAAGTAAATATGAGATCATATAAGTACTGTTCAATTAACTTGCGAACATAAGTCAAATTAAACTGGAATTCTGGCACATAAAGAACTCCACTAATCCAAAAACTGTTCCCAAATTTCACATCTCTCGTTTTGTAAATTTGTTGAGGCCGACCATCTGGTAAGATAACCGATTTACAATGATCTAAATTTCTGATATGCACAAACAAACTGGCTGACCCACTTAGATGATCAGTAGCTCCTGCATCTAGAATCCCAAGTAGATTTGGGATTCTCTCTGCAAAAGATATGAATAGAATAATCTCGCTATGATCCATGGTTTGAATCAAATGCTTGCTGAAATCAAACAAGGAGATGATTCTATTATCGACTATTTTGCAAGACTACAGAAGGTCTGGGGAGAGATCGAACTTTCCCGACCTCTGTTAGAGTGTAGTTGTTCTTCAGAAGAAAAGTTAAGGGAACGAGACGAACAAGATAAGTTATACAGTTTTCTGATGGGGCTTGATAGGCGTTACTTGCATATCAGGGGTCAAATTCTGGCGATGAAACAGGCTCCAAACCTTGAAGAGGTGTTCTCCCTTCTTGTTTATGAAGAAGAATAGAGAAAGAACGATAAGGGGAGGAGCGAAGCGTTGTCTTTTCTGAGTGCTGGTTCGAGTGCGAGCATGAGCAGAGATTATGCAAAAGGTAAGGGTGTAGAGAAAAAATGGCAAATGTATACCTTTTGTAGTAAAATAGGACATTCTTATGACAAATGTTTCCAGCGTTGGAAGTGTACACATTGTGGGAGACCAGGACATCTGGCGGCATAATGTTATGAGCTTCATGGGCGAGATGTTGTGCTTTCTAGATAGAAAAATTAGCAGTAGCTTTGACTGTAGGAGAAAGTAGTCACTATGGAAGAGAGAATCATGCTTCGGAAGTGATCAGCCAATTGAGTCCTTAGATACTTCAGCAGATAGCCGGTCTGATTCAAGGAAGGAGATCTAATGTCGTGAAAGAAGAAAAATCTTTTTGCTACTTTTCTGGTAAAGGCTTGAATTTCCCTCTTAGTAGCCAGTGTTAATTAAACAGTGATTCGAATGATTTGGCTGCCAAGTGGATTATTAGAAAACATCAAACTTCCTGCAATTTTGGACTCTAGTGAAGCAATAATCCATGAAGCCACTAATGAACTGGAGCGAAGCCACGCAACCGCGCAAATTGGGTCATCTGTTCCTGGTTGTTTCACGTCACCATTTACGAAACCTTACTTATTTTTTCCTTGTAGACTGAGAACCATCACCCACTTCCATCCAAGAAAGTCAGTGCTTGTGAACTTTGGAGCCAGACTTACCCCTAGTTGCTCAGAATCGTGCACATATAACGGATCTGAAACATCGATCACACTTGTAACAGATTTTGAACTGCTAATAGGCGTTTTGCCTGCTCCACCGCCGTCGGCCATTGTCAATTAATAACCACAAACTACACTGAATTTAACTGCTCTGATACCATATTAGAACTTAATTTCATAACACATGTGAACTAGTAAACAATTAGAAGAAGAATTTTTGTAGCATTCAAGAAGAAGAAAGCAACGGCGCACTGCTGTATTCATTCATATGTTTTTACAACTGAGAAAGAGTAATTACATTTATAATAAACGTAAAACTTATTGATCAAAACGACATGCGTGAAGCAATGACAAAACGACGCATAATACGCGCGTCCGGATTTAATTAAAGTGAAAGTGAGGACTGAGCTTGTTGATAATATCATGAATTTTGGGGAAAATATAGTGTCATTTCATAATTTTTTGTTTTTTCAATGGAATTCATGAATTAGCCAAATTATATAATAGCATTTCACCAAATTTCGCAAGATTTAATTAAAGAGTTATTCTCATATAAACATTCAAATATATTATTGTAGAATGTTAGATAAAGTAGTGTTGTTGAAAAAGGTGTGTAGTAGTAAGACATATACAAAATCTACCCTATATTTATAATGTAAAGTGAAAGTGAGGACTGAGCTTGTTGGAAGGAGTGTCTCTATGTTGTTGTTTCTTTTATTGCACAAGTTTCCCCATTGTTGGCTTCCAAGGGCTCTATTTCAAAGATTGGCTGGCCCGCTGGAAGTGGAAAGTCCTCCCATATTTGGATTTCAACCGGATATCATGGATCACCTTTATGGTGAGTATGACCTAATTTAGTATAAGTCAAATTACATTTGAATTTACTTACTCATTGGGCAGTCTTTGCATTTATTCTGACATGGTTCATGACGACATCTGGATGTTCGTCTTTTGGCAATCGGGTAGCAGTAATCCGTATGGGTTGATTGATTGTCTTATCTAGATTGATTTTAGTGTTGAGTTGTATGATAATTGTTCAGGTTGTTAAACTCCTTTCTATGCTAGTTTGTGAGGTGGGTTTAACCTTTCTTTATGGCACTTTGAGCTAGAGAAGGAAGGATGTCCTTGTTTCAGAAAAGTGACTAATATTTAGCTCGATGAACTCTCTTGGTTTGATTTATATGAAGTTTCACGTATTATTAAAAGAAAAACGTGACGACAGAGCTAAAGACTGCTATCCTACAATTAGTGGTGGAGGGAGATGAGGGATGGGTACAACACACCCCTAACCTTGCTAAATTATATAAAATTATAGTGTAATTTTTTAAAAAAATTAATAAAAGACCCCCTAATATTTATAAATTTATCCATATCCCATAAATTATAATTTCTGGCTTGCCCTACACATGATAATTGATGACTTCCCAATTGTGTGACCCTTTCAGCTCAATAGCTAGCCTCTTGATGGCGTCTTTTTTTTTTTGGCCAATTTCACAATAGCTCCTTAAAAGTTAAAA
Organism: Limonium bicolor; assembly: GCA_023374045.1. Lineage (NCBI taxonomy): Eukaryota > Viridiplantae > Streptophyta > Magnoliopsida > Caryophyllales > Plumbaginaceae > Limonium > Limonium bicolor. The sequence continues at coordinate 266,725,709 of CM041777.1, read as the reverse complement.
CCAGCAACAGACAACACCGTCATGCATGCATGTATGTCTCCCAGGACAACCTGGAAGAATAATTAAGTATACATATAGTTATTGTTCATTTAAATACTCAAGTATACTTAGACAAACATACAACCACCCTAAATTCATGATTATTATTACTTACTTTATACTGTTATTATTAAAACCCAAAACAGATTTTTTAAGAAACAGCTAGGCCATAAATTTTGGGCCACCCCATTCCCATTATCTTTACCTATAGATAAGAGCTATACAAACGATCGAGCCTGTCATGCATATATTGCAGTCCATTTATTAATTCATTCGACATTAAAACCCCACATTTGTTAATCTATCTTTCACAAACCTACTACCAAAAAAAAAAACCTTTCTCACTTTTCCTACGACATAACGCGGACCGGGAACACACAGAAATGTGAAATTGACCCCTCCGAATTTGTATCTTTGTTAATGTTGTTGGGCGAATGTCTGGTTGACCTAGCTAATCCAAACATGCACAAAGGACCAATACATCGATCAATGTCGCCATTAATCTGTGAAAGAGAGACGGAGGGCCATTGGGCAAAGAGACAATAAGATGTCATAAAAGAGCATCGACAATCTTTTGAAGTCCTAGCTATAATAAGTGACCAAGACTTCCATTATTGCCTAATCTCCTTCCTGTTTAATATGGGGATATTGTCGCATAAAGTATAATATCGTACAGCAGTGGTGGTCAACCGTCATTTGTTGTCATGTTGGGTTCTACTCTAGCTAAATAATAGTGTGTATAACTTCTATTTATATTGTTTTTTGCGAAACAAATTTTATTTATGTTGTTATATTTATGCTTTTATCTATTCCAAAGAAATTAATACTAATAATTGATACTATAATTTATCCGCACAAAAATACAGTAAAGATTAAAATTTGCCAAATATCATTTTTACACAAGTAATTACAAACTCAATGCTTAAATCAGGAAATTAATTATCAGGTGTTTAACGTTATGCAATTATTTGATGAATTGGAAAATACAGGAAGGGTATACTAGTTTGTTCACAATTAGGTTTTAGCTTGTTATCTCATCCCTTCACGAGGTTTTAGCTTGACTATCTCCTTTCTTTATCAGTTTGTAGCAAGGCTATCTCTTCCATCTAGTGATGATGGCAGCTTCAAGAGAGCCCGTTTTGTTTGTGAAATAAATTGGCCAAATGAAATTGTATATTTTTAGTGTACTTTCTAACGATGAAAGTTTTTGCTAGAATCAAATGGATCCAAAGTGCTACTGATCAGGGGAAAAAATAATCTCCTTGAATTAAAGATAGGACAAAATGGGGTCTTGAAGAGTGCTCAATCCAGGAACAACGACTTATTTGCTCCCATAATCTATAGATCAATTAATCAGTTTTGGTCCTTCAAAAAAAAATTAATCAGTTTTGGTACCAGAACGAAACCCGAGAACACTATTTAGGTACAAATTTGTTTCAACACAAATTAAATACTAAAACGATATATAATTTTTCTTATCTAATAATTGTAAGCACTAGTGGCTGAACGTAAACAATTATAATATGACTAAATAGAAAAAAAAATGATACATTTAGGTGTGAGCGGTTGAATTTGTTGGATTTATCCAAAAGCTAAATTAATCAAATTTTTTTCTGGATTTTTAATCAAATTTTGTAATTGAATTTGGAATTTCGGTTTATCGTATGATCTAAATTATAATTTGGTTGGATTTTGGTTTTGACTTTGTTTTCAAAAAAAAAAGTAATATTCAATTTTCTAAATCTAGTCTTTAGTGACAAATAATCAAACACAAATCCTAAATTTCGGTTAATTGAAATCCAAACTAGCTAAAATTTGGATTTCGGTTCAGTTTTTGGTTTTTCACTCAATTTTTTTTTGGATTTTGGATAATGATCAATTACCACAACAAGATTAATTAATCAGTTTTATGATGATTCCTACTATTATCATAATGGAATGAGGTATATGATCATATAAAGAGTCTCATTTTTTGGGGACCGCAATTGGTCCCAAGCTGATCCACGGTTGCAACCAGACTATTTTTTAAATAATAGATTTTGTGTAATTTATGGTTAACTAGTGATGTTGTAAAACTATAATCAGAATGATAATATTTTCCAAATAATCTTGTGTATTGTAAAACAAAACAAGATTTGATTCATTTTTTGGGCTTGCACTTATCTTAAGATTTATAAAATCATAAGATAAATTGTCTATGTATCCCGAAGTAATCAAAACCAAAGTAGTTTTATTATTACAATCCTAATTACATTACAATTCTACTAGTAGTTCGAATACAAAGTTATAATTTCCAGACCAATATCTTAATATTAAAATCATTATAAACTAAAACTTAATCAAACACTCCTACATCATCGCTACCGTCAGCTCCTTGATTTGAACTGTCGGAGTTCAACATCAACCAATTATCTTCTTCAAAAGGACCACTCTCTTGATTTGGTCCTTGTGAACATATCTCTGCAGCGTCTCAATCGCACTTACATGCACACATTTTTATTGAATCTTGCAACAAGCTTGATCTTTTATCATCCAACACGTGTTTACCTTTGTTGAACGTTGATTCGGAAGCAACGGTTGAGTCAGGAACTACAAGGATGTCTCATGCAATTCGAGCTAAGATTGGAAACTTTGATTGTTTACCTTCCTACCACTTGAGAACATCAACAACCTCATCATCATCCAAATTAAAACTCAAATCAAGATTATCATCATAAGTAGATTAGGTAGAGTCTGAACTAGTAGTCTTTTGTTTCTTAAGAATATTAGTTATCACCGAGTTCACAAACTTAGGCTTAGAAAGAGGTGGTTTCCCATTACTACTACCACTACCATTCTAACCTGAATAGGTATTTGGTCTATACTTTTCAACATAAGTATCATGCAAGTCATGCAAAACTTTATTAACCTTTGTAACATAAGCACCAATGTCAACGTTATCTAGTAACAATGAGGAGTGGTAATAAGAAAAAGTGATCTTAAACCTTTAGTTTAACACTAGGATCAAGAACTGAACTACACAATATAATAAAGGAAATTCACCAAATTATTTTTGACACTTTGTAATCATGTCTTGAATCATCATGTAAATCATTGGTTCTTACCCTGCATTAAAGAGAGCATGCATGATTGTAGTACAATCTTTGACTACAAGACGGACATTGGGTTCATAAACCAATGAAAATGTTTTGGTAGCATCATTACAACATTGCAACACTTCACAAACCTTCATACCAACAGTTCACAATTCATGAGACAAATAATCAACTTCACTTGTAACACCCGAGTTATGAATGGTTGTCAATCTTGCTTGATATTTGTCTGTTTTTACTAACAATTATAGGTTGAGTTCCAATGTGTAGAGGTGTCCAAACAGAAAAATGCCTTGCTTTCAAACATATAGATTTGCACAAATTTTTTAAAGTAGAATGAGCAAGTGGTGAGACCTTTAAACAGGTGACATACATCTCTAATTGGTTTCAACAGAATATTTAAACATTGTAAACCAACTTGAAAAAATAGGTTCGACACATGAGCACAACATCTAACATGTAAAAATTCTTCTGAATATAATAAAAGAATTTCTTTCTTCAAAAGATTAACACAAATAGTGTAGTTTGATGTATTATCTAATGAAAGTGAACATAACTTGTCCCGCAATTGAAATGCATCTAAAACACCAATAATCTTATTTTTCATATTAAGCCAGTGTGACGTTCATAAAAAATATCAAAAGTAATAATACGCTTCTGAAGCGTCCATGAATGATCTATCCAATGAGCAGTAACACAACTAAAAGATTCATTTGCAGTACCACTACTTCACATATCATTAGTCAAAATAACTCAACCATTAAATTTATTCAAATTTGTCATCAAAGTTATTTATTGCTCCTTATACTACTTAAAAGTTGTATGTTTCAGAGTGTTCCTAGGGCAGGTTCAAAAGCAGGTTGCAAGAAAGAACAAATAAAATGTTGAGAATTAGGACTTTCATCGGTGTTAAATGGAAGTTACTTAGCAATAGTAAATCTAGCTAATGCATTAATATTTCTTTCTTTATCATAAATGAATTAAATAACCTGGACCGGATTGTTGACTAGTAAACTCGGTTAACTGAGTTTGACCTCGCTCCAAAGGTTGCTGCTTGGATACTCCATGTGATTTCAAGTGTCGAACATATGTTTCCGATCTGATGTTCAAAGACCAGTTCAGATTACTTTGAGCGAATTGAGCAGTTCATTTTGAATTTCCCACTTTCGCCTACTGTTACTGACCTTTCACAAAGTAGCGGCAGATCCATAATTTTTTTCTATTTGCTTGTTGTGCAGATTCCTCTTCCTCTCTATCATCATCTCATCTAATAAATTCATGTTAGGTTGCCCAATCATATGAACCTATTATAATAAAAACAAAATAAGTATCTTGTAATAAAATACACCATAAACTGAAATATATGACTACGTAATTATTTTTACCAAATAGGGGAGACATTCCAGCACCAACGTCCATGGTGGTTGATCCATGTCGAGAGCGTCTTCTAGCATTAGGTGGGAAAGATATTTGTTGTTGATAACTAGTGATAATATTGTCGAAATCTTCACCAAAATTAGGATTGGGGGTTGGAAATTGAAGTGTTTTGTTTTCGGGTCTTCTCACCATTTTTGTGGGTAGTAATCAAACGGAGCAAATATCATTAAACACTAGACTAGCAAAGAGAGGAAGAACATTATGAGTTGTGTGGAAAATATAGTGGATTTTGGATTGTGTTTATAGAAGAATTGGAAATATAGCCGTTAGAAAGAACACAAATAAAAAAAAGTGTTGGAGTTTGAATCCCAGGCTAGTCCCGAGCCGGTCCCTATATATGCATAACAGCTACAAATTCAAAAAATGAACCTCCTAGTCCCAGTTCCAAGCCGGTCTCGAGGGGACCGGTCCTGGTCTAGGGGTGGTCTCTGGCGGGGCCCAATCGAGCCCGACTTCACGTGGTTCTAGGTCAGTCTTAGTGTGGTCTCGGTCTCTTGGAAAGTAAAACCGGACCGGTGTGCTATTTTTCTAGGCTGGTCCCCTGAACTATCTCGGTCCCTGGTTAATGGTCCGGAACCAGTCTTTGACCTGGCTCGGTCTTGGGCGATCCAGGGCTGGCCCATCCCAGTGGCCACCTTTAATTAAGACTAGATTGTGAGTCACAAACAGAGGCGGACGCAGAGGGGGGCTAGGGGGCTCTAGCCCCCCCCCCCCAAAATTTTAAAAATTTGTCAAATTATTCTTATAAATTTTTAAAAAATACAATATAATATAAAGTTTTAAAGAAAATTAGTGTCAAAAAATTTTTTAGCCCCCCCTAAATAATTTCTGCGTGTCAAAAAAATTTTTAGCCCCCCCTAAACAGGATTTCTGGATCCGCCACTGGTCACAAAGCCCCTGTCATGACCCTTTTTTAAGGTCAATGGGCTGCGTTGCGGTGTGCTGCGCTGCCATGCCTCGCCCTGCCATGCTCACCCCTCCCTTGCAAATCACACCCCCATTTTCAAGCTATCACATTTTATTAAGGGATATTTCATAATATACCCCTGATTTTCCACCCCCTAAACTTCACAATTTATTATAATATACCCTTCAGATTTATTTTTCTCTACAATATACCTCCCGAGTTTATTTTACTTTACAATATACCTCTGAGGCATATTTTACTCTACAATATATCTTTGTGAGTGTAACACATATATTTTTTCATGATATACCTTGCACAGTGAACTTGCTACATTTTCACAATATACCCTTGTGAAGTGTGATGAATTTTTTTTACGATATACCTATCAACGCGCAAAAGGAATGTCACTCTACTTCATAACCAGATGAATCTGATGGAGCCTGATTTTACACCGTGTACTTAGGGCTGTCAATGCTGACACGAACTTAAAATTGATACGCTAAAAAGTGGGTTTGGGTTGTGATTTCCAACCCAAAAACATTTTCAGGTAGGGTTTGGTGTGGTCTCTATAAAGTTAAGGAAATTTTAATTCATAAGCGTGTTGCCCCTTAATTGTTACACTCAAAGAGGTATATTGTAGTGTAAAATAAACCTAAAAGATAGTGACTTGTCAAATTTATGAATATTTTATAAAAAGTAGGTAAACCTCATAGAATATATTATTAAATTTCTCTTCAATTAGCATACACTACTTATAGAACTATTTTCAAAAAACAAATCACAAAGTATAATACAAATAATTTTATGAATATGTCCTTCAAAGTAATACTCTTGTTAATAATAGATGATTTGTTGGATTTTCATATTATTTTTAAAATGTAAAATATTTTAGTTTTATTATCATTTATTTTCCAATTCCATTCATAATATTCTCACTCACAGCTGTATCTTTTTTTATCTATTTTAATTTTCAGTGCAAAAAATAAAGATAAAATAGTACTCCCTCCGTTAATTAATATATGTCGTTTTAGGATGTGATTCTTGTTTAAAAATATGTGTCATTCTAGTTTTTTGACATACTTTTTTCCATTTTTAACTCTATTATTCAGTACAAAAGTAATTACTATCTCGATGGAAAAGTAAAAAGTAGGGGTACATGCGTCATTGTTCTACTTTCCTTAATAAATGTGTAAGTTTCTAAAATGACAGATAATGTTGAACGGAGGGAGTATGCTTTTTCTACTTAATTCTTTTGATGAGAACTAGAAAATCATTTAATAATGTACACGCAAATAATCCTATATACCGAGTGGCAGACGGGAGATGGTGCGGGTCATCCGTGTACAATTTTTGTGCGGCGGTGTGAATTGGCAGCCAGTCAGCAGTCTAGTCAACTGCTCACTGGGTTGTTTCATTATATTAACTTTAAATTATTGTATCTTTTAAAATATAAGTCCAAAATGCAAAAAAATATACCATTATTAATCTAAATTCAAGCTCTTCAAAACAAGATCAGACATAGATATTTTTTGAGAACTTTACAATTTTATATTAATTACATGTATATATCCATATATATCAATGAGACTTATGATTCATAACATCATTTTAGTGTATCATAGTATCACTTTTAATGAATCATAATATCAAAATTAATGAATCATATTTTCATTTTAGTGTATCATCACAAACATATAAGAATAACAATTTTTACACAATAATACAACACAAAATAATATTTGGCATGTATGAAAAATACGTGATTCATCATATAAGCTTTAAAATACACCATACAACAATAATAATACACTACAAACAATAATGATTTTTATCGGTTCCGAAGTTTATGATCTAATTCACCCCTTATTAGTTAATGAATCATAATATCAATTTTAATGAATCATAATATCAAAATTAGTGAATCATATCTTCATTTTAGTGTATCATCGTAAACATATAAAAATATAAATTTCAAACAAAATACAACACAAAATAATATGAGTATTTGGCATGTATGAAAAATACATGATTCGTCATATAAGGTTTAAAATTCACCATACAACAATAATAATAGACTACAAAACAGTAATGATTTTTTATTGATTCCGAAGTTTGTACAACTTATTACTTAATGAATCATAATATTAATTTTAAGGGAAATTTCACGATATACCCCCGAGGTTTGAGCGAATTTTACGAGATACCCCTGAGGTTTCATTTTCATTACGAGATACCCCTGAGGTTTCATTTTTTTTACGATATACCCCTGAGGTTTCATTTTCATTACGATATACCCTTGAGGTTTCAATTTTATTACGAGATGCCCAGTTCAGATTCGGATATATTATATTTGTCATATCCTCATTTTACCATCGCACCATATACCCCGTAACACGGGTTTATAGTCAATTTTTTAAAAATTTAAAATATGAACAAAATGCACATAAAAATTAAAGATCAATTAAAATTTTATTTCAATTTAAAAAACATAAATAAAAGTATAAAAACAAACTAAAAAATTAGAATCATGAAAGGTTTAAAATAAATAGAAATGACTAACCAACAAAAAATAATCTATTTACAAAACTTATATCGTTACATAATTTAAAAACTATTATAGCGGTGGCTCAACTTCATATGCCCCGCAATAATCTCAGAGATATATGGTCAAAGTTTTGTTTGATTTTGAAACTTAAATAAAATGGCCGTATAAATTAAATTTCATATAAAATTTGAAATCAATATTAAAAAATGAATATAATTAAATAAACAAAAAACAAAAACATAATAAATAGAAATGACTAAAAAATAAAAAGTAAATTATTTTGGAAAATAAACATAACTTGTTAAGGAGTTACGATATGTATTAAATTGTAAAAAGTATAACAATAATATGAAGAATATTAAAAGCAACAATTTCATATAGTACATAGAAAAAATCATTATTTTAAATTAGAAAAATAAAGTATAAAAATCATTTTTTTGTTCTTTAAATATAATTGCTATAATAGTTTTTAAATTATGTAACAATATAAGTTTTTTAAATAGATTATTTATTTTGTTGTTGTTTGGTCATTTCTATTTATTTTAAACTTTTTATGAGTTTAATTTTTATAATTTATTTTTATACTTTCATTTATTTTTTTTAAATTGAAATAAAATTTTAATTGATCTTTAATTTTTATGTACATTTTGTTCATATTTTAAATTAAAAAAAATTGACTATAAACCCGTGTTACGGGGTATATGGTGCGATGGTAAAATGAGGATATGACAAATATAATATATCCGAATCTGAACTGAGGGGCATCTCGTAATAAAATTGAAACCTCAGGGGTATATCGTAATGAAAATGAAACCTCAGGGGTATATCGTAAAAAAATGAAACCTCAGGGGTATCTCGTAATGAAAATGAAACCTCGGGGGTATCTCGTAAAATTCGCTAAAACCTCGGGGGTATATCATGAAATTTCCCTAATTTTAATGAATCATAATACAAAATTAATGAAACATATTATTATTTTAGTGTATCATCATATATATGTAAAAATAATTTTTTTTAAAGTTGTCAAAATATATCATTGACTGATCTTGTTTTGAAGAGCTTGAATTTAGATGAACAATGGTATAATTGTTTTTCATTATGAACTTATACATTAAAAATTATAACTATTTAAAGTTAATATAGTAAAAACAATCCAATTAACAAAACAATCCAGTCAATTGCTGACCGGGTTGCGGCACCCGGGCAGCATAGAATTTACGACCGAGTGGGATGGGCGAAGCAGAGAGCATCCAAGCTCTCAATCAATTAATGAGTAACGAATACCAATGACATAGTTTGACAGTCCAATTCACTATATTTAACTAACCCTAAGCTTCTTCTTATAAAATATTGTTGAATTATAAACTCCCCCTGAAGACAGCCGGATCTCTGTCGCGCTTCGAGGCTGTCCTTGTCGTTATCAATCTTTTAAACAATATATTAGTATATGAAATACCACCAATTTTTTCGTAATTCAGTTTTAAACGTTGTCCAAAATTGATAAAACTTTACATGTATAATATTAAAGTGTTATATTTCGGTCTAATATTAAATTTAAAGTTTTTTAAACTTATATGTGACATGTGGGATCCAATAAACATGACATATGAGTTTAAAAACCTCAAATTTGATATTTGACCAAAATATAACAATTTAACATCGTCCATATAAGATTTCATCAATTTTAGACAATATTTAAACATTTTTAAAACTGAATTAAAAAAGTAATGATATTTTATGAATTAAAAATTTAAATAATAATATCTTATAAATTTTGTCGGAGATACATACGATCTAACAACGTTTTCCTTTGTTGATTGTAAAAAAAAAACGACGTGTTCCGTTGTCTAATGTACTAACATAACTTTTTTTTTTTTGAAGAAAATAATGTACTAACATAACAGTACAACCTTTGTGGCTTTTTTGAAGAAAAAAATAATACTAACAGTACAAACAGTATATAGAACGCAGATAGGACACGCACATATAGGAAATCGATTCCCGTTCAATAAATTATTAATTTATTTCGCCATGAACTTTCTTGTTACATGTAACCTGTTTTAATTGATCTACTCAATGGTTAGCGTTATGTAATATTCACAATGAGGAATTATAGAGAAAATTACATACTCCACCCATAACGTTTGGTTAAATTATACACTCTATCTATGATGTTTTAAAAATTATTTTTCTCATCTATGTGATGTCCCGCGTTTTACATTCATCAACTTTTCAAATTTTTGTTCAATTTAAAAGATGTTTAGACATTGTTCGAAATTAATGAAATTTTATATAGACGATGCTAAATTGTTATATTTTGATTCAGTGACAAATCTTAAGTTTTTTAAGCTCAAATGTGATCTGTGTGACTCAATGAAAATGTGCTCACATGTCACATGTTTCATTGGGTCTCACGGGTAACATGTGAGCTTAAAAAACTTTAGATTTGACATAAGATTAAAATATAACACTTTAGCATCGTTTATGTAAAGTTTCATCACTTTTGGACAATGTTTAAGTATCTTTTAAATTGAATAAAAATTAGAATAATTGCTGAGTGTAAAATTGAAGAAACCACATGGCTAGTTTTAAAACCTCATAGATGGAGTAATTTCGTCAAACGTCATGGGTGAAATATATAATTTTCCCTAAATATAAATAACAATTAAATATGAATTTACACCAATTGTTAAAAATATTTAGCACTACCAAAGTTACATTTAATGCTATAAATTTACAAAGTAGAGTTACAGTTAACATTTCAGTATAGATGAAATGTTCCGTTCTCAATATCATCTCTCTGCACGCTACATGAAGATTCTTGTTCCCTCAAAACACTAGTATATGTCACGTTTATCTATAATCTATCTTTGGAGATTATTGTTCTCATCCATGTGTCTTATTGAATGGGTCCCACAATACCATAATAATCTTCTATCTATCTTAAATTAATTTAGTAGATGATTATCTCGGAAGATTGACAAACAAAACTTGAACCAAAGTAGCACTAGTGTAGACGTCAAGTTATTCTTTCGAAAATGGGGGTGAAAGTTTTCTTTATCTGCTGTTTCTAAAAAAAAAGGAAGAAGATACCTTGTCACTTTGACTATCATGCTTTTGTTTTTTAAAAACCCTTGAATTTTAATTTTCTTAGTAAGTCTTTTTATGTTTTACATCCTTTTCTTCCAATTTGAGCATAATAGTTTTGTCTAATATGATTAGTAATAGTTTCATTTCAACTTAGTCTAGCTACAATGTACTACTTTTTTACTGTATATCCGCTATCTTTTTCATTGATTTATTTCTTTAACATAACAATATTTTTTGTACTCCCTCCTATTCTAATTATAAGTCATTCTAGACTTTTTCTCAATTTTTAAGAAAGAGTTTAAAAAGACTAGTATACCCTTACTTTTTGTATTGGGAGAATAAAAAAGTAAGTATACTTTATTGGTAAGATAAAAAGTAGAGTGCTATGATAATGATAATTAAAAAAGTAGA